>BQNB010027421.1:0-57653 GCA_026074375.1 Tanacetum coccineum | reverse complement strand
ATAAATAAAGTTACTTTGGTTTTTGTGATTCTTAATTTAGATCACTTCGTAGAGATTCCTTCTGGTGAAATTAAGGTACACATCGAGGTTTTGTCAGTGTTGTGGGGAAATAGGTTACCAATTCTTGATGGCTCGCTACCGTTGTCTAGGTAGTTAAAAGACCACGGGACTTGAAATTTGGCTATAATAAGAATAATAAATCTGAGACTGATAAAAGTTTACTGGATCATGGTCGGCTTGCATACCGATGTGACAGTTTTCAAAAAGGTCGAGGATCTCCTGGTCGAAATAAGACTCCTGGACCATGGTCGGCTCGCATACTGATGTGACAGTTGTTTAAAGGAACAGGGGGATAATAATGTAGCAAAAATAATAATAATAATAAAAAGAATAAAGCCAAATTTCGACTCCGGGGTTATCTAAATAAAGTCTCCGTAGTTGGACTCGTAGTTGAGTTGTTTCGGATGAAATAAAAAGGATAACCCCTAAATTATGCGAAATTAGAACCTTAATGTGGACCTTATTCTCACCATATCGTCTCTTTAGGAAATGATTTCAAACTAATTATGGTCCAAACTGGGTTTACTTTATATGAATAAAGACATAATTTATTTGTCACCAATAATAAAAATAAAATTCTTAGAAGACTTAGGAATAAGGGAGCGAAAAGTAGCTATGCGTACACAATTTGTATCTATGAGTAGTGTTAGCATCTTAACTTGTATTTAACTATGATTTCGTTTTTAAGCTTGGTTTGGGGCGGGTGAAAAATCGAGGACGATGAATTTATCCTTCTAGTATTTCTTGTTCCGTGATCGTTAAAGTTATGATTGAAAAAAAAATATATGATAATAAATGTATGCATATATATAAAGATGGTAAAACGGGGCGTTTTAAACTAGTGATTTCTTAATCCCATTAGATGAACACTTAGCTACTTTTCGAGGTAATAATCTAGGGGTTGAAATTTTTAGTTTTCTATGTGTGTATATGACATTGCGTGAAGACACGACAATAGGTTAGTATGGGGGATTTTTGATATGTGTTTAATCACATATCAATTCTCTTTATTAAAAGGAGCTTAAATGACCAAAAATACATGAAAAATGCAATGCATATATGTGTTTTGTTAATTGTGTCTTGCAGGTAACGGATATATCAAAAAGTGACAAAAACGAATCCAAATGAACAAAACCGAGCATGAGATTGGAAGAGCGTGATAAAAACAAAGCCGAAGGCATATTCATTTTTTAATGGGCCAACCCGTAATCGTTTTGTGGGCCGGGTCAACCCATTAACACTTGAATGGTGTTAATCCTTGTCACAAGCCTAATACGATATACAAAGTCCAAGTTATATATCCGATCCAAAGCCCAAAATCCTATAACCCAAGTCAAGCCCAAAGTGATCCAGTCAACATGTATAAAGAAAATGAACAATTATTGTTCATCTTCTTCAAAGTGAAAAAAAAGGTTGTACGGGTTAAAGGATTTCACCCAATCCCACGCACTCAATTCCCTTCTAGAAGGCTTATGTGGCAAGACTGGCATCATCTCCTTGACACCCTGGCGATCCCAAGGCTTTCCATTGGATAAGAAGACGTAGAGAATGATCAAGGGCTCTCAATGATGGATTAAGAGTTTGTTACAAATCAAGGGCTCGGATTGAGATTGAAGAACGCTCCTAAAGACCTAAAAGCTTCCCCTCCTCACTATAAATAGAGAGGCTCTATCACACAGTAGGACATGTAGTTTTTAGTTAGCTTTTTAGTGTAATTTCCAGCTTATTGTAATTTTCATTAATGTAATTTTGTAATCTCTTTTCAATTAATAAAAGTTTAGTTTACTTTTATATTATGTTTTGAATTCAGCTCTTAAGTTTTATGCAATTTGGTTAAACATGTGTTTAGAAATAAGCTAATAAGCTCAATAAGTTCTCATTACCCTTTGAAGCTAGCTTTTATTCAGCTAAGCTTTCTAAAAGCTTAACTGAATAAGCATTACTCTCAAATCACTCAAAATAACTGAATAAGCCATTTGGAAGATAAGCCAGACTTGAAAGGGCTTATAGGGCTTATTTAGAGCTTATTCTTTAAGCAACTTGTAGATTTAAGCTCTTTGGAGCAATTTTGATCCCTGTTTGAACTGGGATCAAGGTACATGATTCATTTATCTCTTGTAGCTTAAAATCTGCTTTAGCTTATTACATTGCTTATCTGCTTATTCTGTGCTTATAAATGTAGCTTTTGTGCTTATTCTGTTTCATATTAGCTTATTATGTTTAGTTCTTAGTTTAGAATTAGATTGATTTTAGTTATATATCAAACTTCTCATTTAGGAGTTAATATAGCTTATTAATTTAGCTTACAATTTAGTGCTTATTTTTTATAGGTTTTTGCTTATTAGTCTTTAATTGTTTTAGATCTTCATCTGGTTTAGCATTTTAGAACTTAATGTGATCTGTTTTTAGCTTAAAATTAGTTTTTAAGTTTTAAAGGGGTGTTTGGGATAAGAGCTTAAAAAGAGTTAAAAGATGTGTAAACTGATTTTGGTATCCAAATTAATTTTCATAAGCTCTAAATTAGTCTTAAAGTTAGTTTTAATAAGCTTAGAGTTGGTTTTGCTAAGTTTTGAAGTTTGTGTTATCAATAGTTCAAATCTGCAGGTTTTAAGTTTGCTCAAAAAGCTTATTTGTTAATTTTCTTAAAAATGTATTTGGGGAGTTTTTTTTGTGAGCTAAATAAGTTTAATATGCGTAATTGTCCATCTGTTTTTATGTTTAAGTCTTTGATAAAACTTTTTTTAAGCATTTCAACAAAAATCAGTCAAGTTTAGTTGTTAGTTAAAGGTCCTTAATGTGCAGATCTTTTGAGGTAAATTTCAAGCTTAACTTTTGTTAAATTTGATCTCATTTAGCATAATGTAGTCTAGTGTCAATCTGTTTTAAGTTGTTAAGTGGTCACAAGTGTTTTTGAGTCTTAATTTTAAGCTAAAAATGGGGTCTTTCATCTCAAAAATTCCAAAAACAAGTAGTAGTCTGTCATTGTTCATTTGAATTTTCTAGCTTAGTTTTTAAACTTGTTTGCTTAAATTCATCTTATTTTGGTTAATTGAGTCTAGGTCTTAATCTGTTTTTAGTTTATTGCTTATTTTCATTGCTTATTAGTTCTATAGTTTAGCTTAAAATAGTGGTTTTAGTCCTTTAAAAGTGTTATTGAGTAAACCGTCTTAATGCATTTATTTGACTTTCAACTTATTTTGTTTGCTTATCTTTAATCTTTAGTGCTCATTAAGTTTAGGTTTATGTCTGTTTCAGCTTATTTGGTTGTTAAGTTTGCTTATTGAGTCCTAAATGCCAAACAGTTTGAGCTTATTATCATAGTCTTAATTTACCAATTCTGCCACTTTCTTTTATGCTTTTTCTAGCTTATTAATAAGAACTGGAATTAAGTCCTTTGTTAAAGTTTCTTAGTTTAGCTTATTCTTTAGCTTTTTCAAAAAGAGAAATAAAAAATAAGTGTTTTTGCAAAAAAGTAAGTCGTAGGACTCGAACCTGTGACCTCCCTCACACACACACAACACCTCAACCAACTGCCATGTGGTCTTTTTCATTTAGTCTTTGCATCATTTATTTCATATATGCATGTTAGTTTTAGCTTATATAGCTTATTCGATTTTTAACAGCTTATTGGTTTGAGCTTATTGTTTCGTTTTTCTTTATAAACTTTTAGAATAGTGTCTAGTATTTTTATAAATTTTCTCAAAATTTTAGGATTAAGTTTAATATTTTTAATATAATTTTTAGTATTATTTAGTTTAAAAAATAGTTTTAAATTGTTAAAAAATTCAAAAAAATAATTTCTGTGTTTTATAAAATAGTTTAATACTTTTTAGTTTAGAAATTTGCATTTTGGGATTTTAGAGTTTTAATTTGTCATTTTTAGTTAATTAGTTGGTTAAATTTAGCTTTTAATTAGTTTCAAATTGTTCTAATAGTCGTTAGATTTTTAAATTGCTTTAATTTCTAGTTTAGCGTGTCTTTATGTGTTTTCCCTTTGCGTTATTAGATTTAGAATTCAAAATCCAAAATATTAATTATTCAAGCACGCGATCACGAAACAAGATTTTCAATTTACGCTTCGTCGGGATACGACATCCTGGAGATAAAATATTGTTTGTCCTCAAGTAATTTTTTTATATCAAACGGGATACTCTATATACTATTACTTATTTGGTATTTTAGGATATATATATATATATATATATATATGATAAAGATCAAATAAAAAGACAAATATTCGTGAGAAGGATAAAAAGAAAAATTTTTTTATATCAAACGAGGTAGCTCTATTATATATTAGCTTGTTTGGTATTGTTGGGGGAGTATTATTATATATATATATATTGTATATAGGTTAGTATATGATTGTAGTATGATTTATACCTTATAATATGTAATGATATATAGAGTATATATATATATAGTATTACTGAAAATCGCGGATGTCTCCAACCAATCTTTCCAAACCAACTTGGCTAAAATTATTGTAGCCAATCGACACAATCCACCACAAAAAATACACTACAAATAATTCATGAACCCACATAAAAGACTCAAGGACCCACAAAATAACTCAGAAACTCACAATTTTTAGCACAAAATTGTAATCAATTAGCAACTAATATATTCCATATCATTTTCATTGTCTATTATATTATGCAAACAATAATTATAACTTGCAATCAAACATAAAACTGCAACTGACAAACTCACATTTTCGAGTATCCATAACAACGGTGTTACTTTGATATTGTACAATTAATTTCCCTGTGTGTAAAGCTGGCGCCTCCAAAGTAAATCACACAAAGTACACTCAGTCAAATGGCCTACTCCTGCTGCTACTACATATCCTATGTAATCATATGAGTGTGTCGCAAAAATCAAACTTTTATGCTTCTTTATCGGACGTTAAATGGCAAGCGTAAAAACAAAATTCACACTTTAATGTAAGTATTGTTTATCACATAAAACATAGAGGCATGCGTAGTATAGTTTAAAATTTAAATATGAAACTTGAATTTTATACATATATTGATTTGAAAGTTGAATTTACGAAAATGCCCACCAAAAATTTAATGCAACCCGGGTTTTTTTACGAAATTAATGACGGGCGTCTTGTTTTTTTTTTTTTTTTTTTTTTTTTTTTTTTTTTTTTTTTTTTTTTTTTTTTTTTTTTTTTTTTTTTTTTTTTTACATTGACTCTTTTTTTTTTAACCTTTTTTTAAACTTTTGTGTGTTTTTCAAAACGTTTTAAAAATAAAACGTTGTACTTTTTTCCTCGGAATACTCCTCTCTTGCTGTTTGAGTCATCGGTACGTTTTTTACTTTTTTTTTTTTGTTTTTTTTTTCTTTTTTTTTTTCTGCTTTTTGGCTTGTACACTTGACTCTTTTTTTTTACCTTTTTTTAAAACTTTTTTTTTTCAAAAAAACTTTTTAAATAAAACTTTTGACTTTTTTGCCTCGGATTACCTTCTTCTTGATGATTTGAGTCATTCGGTCAGTTTGTTTTATGATAAACCTTTAAGTTTCTCAATACCTCGCGCTCCGCTAATCGTCCCGTTCTTGTTTTTTCTAAAAAAAAAATTTTTAAAATAAAATTTTGCTTTTGCTTTTCGCGAAATACCCTCTCGCACTGTACGGAGCCATTCGATTGTTTTTTTTTGAATTTTTTTTTCTTAAACAGTTAGTTTTTTTTTTTACATTTTTTTTCCTTTTTTTTCCTGCCAAAAAGTTTTAAAGTAAATTTTTTCCCTCAAAAAAATTTTAAGATAAAACTTCCTTTTTTTTGCCGGGGGTGCATTTAAATGCCGGGCTCAACCCTACCCGGTCCAATCGGTTTTTTTTTTCTTGTTTAGAAAAAAAACTTTGTTTTCTTTTTTTAATAATACTCTCTCGCACTTTTTTATCATCGGTCTTGTTGTTTTTTATGAATGTCGACATTTATAAATAGAACAAATTTAAGTTGTTTTTTTGCTTTTTTTTTCCCAAACTATTCTAATCGCAGCTTTTGAGTTATTCGGTATTGTCGGGTCGACCCGACCCGGTCCGCCCGACCCGTTCCTTTTTTTATTTACGAAATAGCCCCTCAAATATTTACGAAATACCCCATCGCACTATTTGTTAAATTACGCAAAAACTGCCCTCATTTTAATTTTTTTTATAAAACACCCATTTCCCCACTAGCGGTCGACCGTTAAGTTTTTTTTTATAATACACTAAAACAGTGCTTTAAATCGGATTTCTCACCTATTTTATGCGGATGACGCGGTTTTTATTGGCGAATGGTCTCAAACTAATATTAGAGGTATCATGCACACACTTCACAGTTTTTCCTTGTTGTCTGGTTTATCTATAAACATTAGAAAAAGCAATCTTCTTGGAGTGGGTGTTCCTTCTTCCCAAGTTCTTGAGGCTGCTAATTCGTTGGGTTGTTCGGTTATGAAAATGCCCTTCAAATATTTAGGTATTAACGTCGGTGGGAATAATTCTTTGATAAAAGCATGGGATGAGTCTATTAATAAGCTCAAGACTAGATTATCTAAATGGAAGCTTAAGACCCTTTCTATTGGGGGTCGGCTTACTCTTCTTAAGTCGGTTCTTGGATCTACTCCTATTTATAATATGTCGCTATATAAGGTTCCCAAGGCTGTTTTGAGCTCAATGGAGGCTATTCGAAGGGATTTTTTCAATGGTAGCAAGGATAATGATAGGAAGATAGCGTGGGTGAAATGGGCTAAGGTGCTCGCGCCAAGGAAGCATGGAGGTTTAGGCGTTTCTAGTTTTTACGCTCTAAATAGGGCGCTTTTATTAAAGTGGGTGTGGCGGTTTATATCTCGTGAGAATTCTCTTTGGTCTCGATTTATTCATGCTTGTCACGGCTCGAATTGGAAGGATCTCTTGGCTACCTATCCTTCTAATTGGTGTTCTATTGTTAAAGAAGTAAAAGTGCTCAAAGATCAAGGTATTGATTTTTTATCCCATTGTAAAATAAAGATTGGAAATGGCAGGTGCACAAGATTTTGGACAGATTTGTGGATTGGTGATGATTGTTTCTGCCATAAGTTTCCGCGTCTGTATGCGCTGGAAGTTGATAAAGATTGTTATGTGGATATCAAGCTGAAAGTTCCTGTTGCTTCGTCTTTTCGCCGTATGGTCAGAGGAGGAGTGGAAGCTTCTCAACTTGCGCAATTAAATGATATTCTTGGATCGGTTTCTGTTTCAAATTCTGAAGATAGATGGGTTTGGGATATGAACGGGGATGGTGTCTTTCGCGTTAAAGATGTCCGTAACCTTCTTGACGAAACTTTTCTTCCGAAATCAGATTCCCCTACAAGGTGGGTTAGGTCCATTCCGATCAAAATTAATATTTTTGCTTGGAAAGTCTCCTTGGATCGTTTGCCAACGCGTGTAAATCTGGTTCATAGGGGCGTTTTAGTGTCTCCGATTTCTTGCCCAATTGGTTGCACTGATCAGGAAGATTCGAACCACATTCTGTTTCGATGTGACATGGCTGTAGGCGTCACCCGGTTAGTTTGTAGATGGTGGAATCAAGCGTGGATCCCTTTTGATTCATATCACTCTTGGTTCGTTTGGTTTAACTCGATTCGGTTGTCAGCCAATTCTAAAGGAGTGTTAGAAGGTGTTTTTTATGTTATGTGGTGGAGCATATGGATCTTCAGAAACCAGTTATTGTTCGCTGCAAAAAAGCCTCGGAAAGATGTTCTTTTCGATGATATAGTTTTGCGCTCGTTTAACTGGTGTAGTGCTAGAAGTAAATGTACTTTTCGTTGGGATAGCTGGATTCAGCATCCTTATTTAATTTCCTTGTAATTTTCTAGCTTCTTGCTAGTGGTTTTTAATAAAGTTGCCGTTCTAAAAAAAACTGCAAATGATTAATGAGGAGCGTAGACTTTAATTGTTGATTTGAAAGTGCAGTTGAATATACAAAAAGGAGCGTATAAAAGAAGTTAAAGCGTAGACATTTTGGATTGAAACTTCGGTATTAATGGTTAACAAAAATAGGGCTATGTTAATGAGAGGATTTGAATTTCGTATATTAATGAATGAGACGTATGTAACTTGCTTAAGAAGATTAAGTATTACATTTTAATTTTGTGTTATCAAAAAATTAAGCCCTCATATTGACACCATATTTTTGGAATGTCTTTATGTGTTTTAATTTAGCTGTATAAGTTTTATAAATATATTGCATTGGATCAGTGTACATAAGTGTCTAAATAACGAATTCAACATCACTAAATTAATTGTGTTTTAATGTTCGTGCTTTATTGGGTTGTAAAAAAACTTTATTTTATTATAGAGTATAGATATAGATGTCAGAGATTGAACTTCGCCTTTTAACAAAAAAGAAGAAGAAAGAAGATAGAAATAGATTTCTTTCAAAGTTTGTTGATTCTTACGTATTATGTATGTGTAAGAAATTGAGGTTAGAGTGCGGTATAATCCTGGTATTCTTGTTTGGATTTTGTAAGGTCGTTTTTCGAATAAAGCATTTCAACTTTATTGATGTCTAGGTATCACGAAATCATTATTGAGATAATTTACGAACACTTTGCTTCTAAACACAAGTGAACAAAGCAACACATAGACGTTTGTAACATACATATTTAACAGTCGTGAGCGGTTAAATTCGTTTAAACATCAAGAGCCACAACCTTTCACCAACAAGGGGCGATGTTCCTTGACCCTACAAGGGGGGCGCCCCCTTGAACCCCCGCGTCTTTGTCTGGTCGAAAACATATTAGCTTAACAAGTGTGAAATCTCACTTGTCTTTAATAAATCACAATTACCTAAAATAAATAAGACACTAAACTTACCAACAATTGGTAGGACTTGTATGTAAAAATATTCAAGTATGGTTTATGTTTGGTGCAAATAACTTTGGGTTTTGCTAACCAACACCCTATGGGTTATGGTTAAGCATACCTTAATTAACAAATTAGGAAAAAGATCCTCTCATGTTCATTTAAACATGAGAGGTAATGTTGTGCTTTAATTGATTGTACATTTGTGACACCGTTTAATGCAATCAAAAGTTGTACGTTTGTGACCCTGTCGATTATTTTAAAATTATTAGGTATCAAAAATGTTTTCGCGGGTATTTTTTATCTGAATAAATCGATACTTTTGTAATTTTTTCTCCCTATTTGTTAAAGGTGTCATGATTGATGGCGAATGGGTTGATGATCCTAGTAAAGTGAAAGATGAGTTTCGTGATTATTTTGCTTCTCGTTTCTGTGATCCTGGAATCCGTCATGGTGTCATCAATTTTAATTTTCCTAACCGTCTTAATATTGATCAGTCGGGGGAGTTGGAGGCTCCTATTTCTAGAGATGAAATTCGTAGGGCTGTTTGGGATTGTGGTGAAAATAAATCTCCTGGGCCGGACGGTTTTACCTTTGAATTCTTTCGCAAATTCTGGAATATCGTTGGTCCTGATCTTTGCTTAGCTGTGGAGTGGTTCTTTCATCACGCCTCTTTTCCTGTTGGATGTAATTCTTCTTTTATTGCCCTTATCCCGAAAACATTGAATCCGAAATCAGTTGGTGAGTACAGGCCTATTAGCTTGATTGGGAGTATCTATAAAATTGTTACGAAGATTCTTGCCAATCGTCTTTCTACGGTCATCGCCGATATTATTTCGAACGTACAAACAGCGTTTCTTCCTAACCGTCAAATTTTGGATGGCCCTTTTATCATTAACGAGCTCCTTGCTCGATGCCATCATAAAAAACATAGTGCTATGGTTTTTAAGATCGACTTTGCTAAAGCGTATGATTCTATCCGGTGGGATTATTTGGGTGATGTTCTTAAATCGTTTGGGTTCGGTGTTAAGTGGTGTTCGTGGATTCGAGGTATCTTAAATTCTAGTATGGCTTCCATTCTTGTTAATGGGAGTCCTACTAAAGAGTTTCAGTTTCATAGGGGCTTGAAACAAGGGGATCCGTTGGCTCCTTATTTATTTATTATTATCATGGAGTCTTTACACTTATCTTTCTCTCGTGTTATCGAAGCAGGCATTTTTACAGGTATTAAGATTGACTCTTCAATGACTCTTTCCCATTTGTTTTATGCGGATGATGCAGTTTTTATCGGAGAATGGTCTCGTGGTAATTTGACTGGTATCATGCACACTCTTCGTTGTTTCTCTTTATTATCCGGCCTCTCCATTAATCTGAAGAAAAGCCAACTCCTTGGTGTTGGTATACCAGAATCTCAGGTTTTAGAGGCTGCTACATTGATTGGTTGTTCGGTTCTTCATACGCCGTTTAAATACTTGGGTATCATGGTAGGCGAAAACATGTCTTCGATTAGGGCATGGGACGAAACCGTTAATAAGCTCAAGATGAGTCTATCTTCTTGGAAGCTCAAAACTCTTTCTATTGGAGGTCGTCTTACTCTTCTCAAGTCGGTTCTCGGATCCACCCCTATTTATAATATGTCTCTCTTTAAGGTCCCTAAGGCGGTTCTCAAATCCATGGAATCTATTCGGCGGAATTTTTTCAATGGTATTCGTGATGGCGAGAAAAAGATTGCTTGGGTTAGCTGGTCTAAGGTTCTTGCGTCCAAAAGTAATGGAGGTCTTGGAGTCTCCAGTTTTTATGCTCTAAATAGAGGCCTTCTTTTTAAGTGGATTTGGCGCTTTCTGTCTCGCGATCAATCGTTGTGGGCCCAGGTCATTCATGCTTTACACGGCTCCAACACAAGTACTCTTTCTGCCTCCTATTCTTCGCTGTGGAGTTCTATTATTAAAGAATGTAACGCCCTTAAATCTCAAGGTTTGGACCTAATCTCTCATTGTAAAATTAGAGTTGGTAACGGTATGTCTACAAGTTTCTGGCATGATCAATGGTTAGGTGATTCTTGTCTTCGGTTAAGCTATCCTCGTCTATTTGCTCTCGAAAATAATAAGGTTTGTTCGGTGGCCGCTAAGATGAGCGCTCCTTTTGTTTCGTCTCTCCGTCGTGACGTAAGAGGTGGGGAAGAATCTGCACAGCTTTCTCGGATTTCTGATCTTCTCGATACAGTGGTGCTTTCTAACATGGGGGATCGTCGGTTCTGGGACCTTAATGGTGACGGGTGTTTTCGTGTAAAAGATGTTCGTAGGTTGCTTGACGATATGCTCTTGCCTAAATCTGATGTTCCGTCTAGATGGGTCAAGCAGATCCCCATCAAGGTTAATGTTTTGGCGTGGAAGATCTCTATGGATCGTCTTCCTACTCGGGTTAATTTGCATCGGCGTGGAGTTCAGGTTTCCCCTATTTCTTGTCCTATTTGTTGTGAGGCCCTCGAGAATCTCGATCATTTGCTGTTTTGTTGCGACTTGGCAAAAGATATTGCTCGGTCTATTTGTAATTGGTGGGGCTTGGTTTGGAACCCTGTTGATTCGTATCGATCTTGGTTATCTTGGTTTAATTTGGTTCAGCTTCAATCAAGTTCAAAACAAGTGCTGGAAGGAGTGTTTTACACTTCCTGGTGGAGTATCTGGTCATATAGAAACCATCTCCTCTTCTCTGATTCAAATCTTCGAAAAGATGGTATTTTTGAAGACATAGTTAGGCGTTCTTTTTCTTGGTATATTGCTAGGGGTAAAAACTCTATTAGTTGGGATAGTTGGATTCAACACCCTTTTTTAATTTCTTTGTAATTCTAGCTACTTGCTAGTTTTCTTTTAATAAAGTTGCCGTTCAAAAAAAAAAGAATGCTCGACTGACAGGAGAGCGACATCACAGACAGACTATTACCCTGTAGGTAATAGCAAGCTCCTGCATATGTCATCCCTAAATGACGACAAGAGGGGACTCACTATAAATACTAAGCTCATTGGTACTACAAGACGAGTTCTTTCTCATACATACACTACTACTCTCACTCGATCTCAATCATATACCATCCATACCATTACTGATTCTCACGCCGAAGGTCCATCGTGGGATCCCCTCCCACGGTGAGACTAACGGTATTCTTATCTTAGCAGGCTTAAAGCTCAAGATAACACCCAATCGATTCTAAATTTACTCCATTAAATAACGGTTCATTTCCCTTATTTAGTCTCTGTTGATACTGCTCCATTTTTGTATCATCAGTACTCGCTTCATCATATCACATCACAAGCACACAACCACTAAAAAGTAAAAACTACTATCAGTTATCTTTAAAAAACGTCTTTTACAAAAAGAAAAACATCACCTCTAAATAAAATGCTCGTCGCCGCTACTACGTGTGGATACCATATTATCAAATAATAAGTATGTCACTTTTATACATAAGCTAAAGCGTATATCTTAAGTAGGGGCTCATAAGGGAAAATTTAATCCCTTTACACGTTTATAACAATAATTTATGGAAGATGGTGTCGTTATATTCTACCTTATTGTTAATTGGACCATTGTTTAACACAAATAATAGCACACTAGACGATTACCCGCGAATAGCAATAATGGTGTATAATAATGTCAATTTGTGTGTGAATTTTTTTTTATGTATATATTGGTGTGGAGTATGTGATAGTGAAGAAGATTAATGGTTTAAATTGTAGTTATAAATATTTAATGATTTTCATTGATTTTTATAAGAAAAATATTTTAGTTTAACAATATTATTGCTCAGGGGTTATGTTATCATCTACCGTTTGTCCTTTTTGTGATGACGATATTGTAGATTTTTTTTTTAACGGCAACTTTATAAATAAAAAACGCTAGCAAGAAGCTAGAACGAACTTACAAAGAAATCAAAGAATGGTTTTGACACTGCTCATTGTCTAATTCGATGTCCTCAGATTCTTCCGGTTTGGAGAGAGATATGGAGTTAGTGGCATTTGGATAATCCCATTTCGTTCTCATTACTTTCAATCAAAGATATTGCTTAAGTAACATCGTTCCTCACAAATGCAATCGAGTTAAAAAAAAGTGATTCATGGCGTGTTCCAATGTGCTCTTTGGGCGATTTGAAAATGGAGAAATATGATTATAAATGCCCCTCTTGATTCGGTTGACGACGTCAAATATGAAGATATTTTCCCGTACATTCAAACAATTTTGAAGACTTGGATATCTGCTCGTTGCCATTCGAGTTATATCCTTTAGACATGTTTGCAAATAAGACTCAGGGCCACGTTTTATTTTCCTAGGTTCCCTTTTGTTTGTTTTGGTTGTGTTTCTCTCGTGCTTTGTATATTCTCCTACCTCCTCATTTGGGTTGTTTTTGCTAGTGCCCACTAAGGAGACATCTTCCTGGTGCGGCTTACATTGTTTTGTACCTCGACGGTTAAACATTTTTTAGCAAAATTTAGTATTCATACACAAGTCCAACAAATATTATCGACAAGATGATTCAAAAATGCACAAAGCCTCTCATGGCAACCCAAACTTTATAGAAAGTACAATAACTAGAATCGTACATAGAACGAGAAGATTTTATGACCAAATCAACTTTTACCATACATGTAACAAAATAGCTCAAATCTAAAGTTTATATTGTAAGCTTGATTAATCAAAAATGAATTATGCATCTCTTATGCGTGTTATATGGTAAATTTAGTTCTTATAGCACGGTTAAACTGCACCACTTACCATGTTATAGGCGCAAGTGTTATTGGTATAATGCACGGTTTGTGTGTGATGATTTATTTTTTCTATTTTTATTATTTTTGTTTTTAGTGTAAAGTAGAGTTTATTTTTGTGTGTTATAAGAATATTATCAGCAAAAGTATTTTTGAGGTTTTTTTTAATTAGAATGTTATAGTATAAAAACTGACGTGACATGTCTATAACACGACAAATAACTTGTTGTACACCTAGCACTTTTGATATAGCATACAATGTGTGTGTTTGGTGTAGAGCATTTAGGAGTGCTGAGCGGTGAATGTTGTGAAGTTCAATGCCTGTTTAACAAACAACAAGTAGATTTATTTACTTTTTTCAGAATGATATTTTTTAACGTTACAAAAAGTAGCATTTATGAGCGTTGAACATTTAAAAAATGCTTTACACATTATAATTACATTTACATTACCAATCATATTTATAAGAAAAAAACTAATACTATTGCTACTTTTGGAAAATGATATGATGGCTTAAACATATGGCTACTATTGTGCCTAAAAGGATATTACAGTGTTTTAGTTGTTTGTGAAATTATGGGTATGTCATATAGATTTAGGGGGTGGTTGTCTCGGCTTATCTGTGTGGTTATGAACTTATTTGATTTTGGTTTATGTTTAATAAGCTTAAAATTTTCTGCTTATTTTGAGACTTGTGAGCTTATATAAACTTATTATGATATGATAAACTTATATAAATCTTAAATAATCCAGATAATTGAGACTTATAAAATATAAACCGGAATCAAATACGCTCATAACCTCACATATAAACCAAAACAAACATCCCTTTAAACTTTTCCAAATATTTAGTGAAAATAACTCGAGCCTATTTAGTGAAAATAACCCAATAATTACTAGTTTTCCTAATTAAAAAAATCCAGTTAAGTATAGCACAAGTCAACTTTTCCAAATATTAAACTCAAAAAAAAACCTTTTTGTTTTCTTCCCATTTTCTTTCTTTCACAACTGTCTTCTTCTCTTGTTGAAATTAATATTTCTAGAGAGAGAAAATCTCAGTTTGCAATAACAATTTCATTAAATTCATATAAATAAATAAATAAATAAAATCAGTCTTTCATCTCCATCACTTCCTTCATCTTCTTCTTCCTTTACGGAACCATAACAACATACATTTCTCTATTTTTTTAACTCACTGTAAGATTTTTTTTTTACCTAATTTATATGTAACGTTTTTTTTTGCTGAATAATTATCGTGCATTATGATTTAACTGTTTATTTTTTTGTGAATTTTTAGGTTTTTTTTATGTGTAAAAAATAGTTTAATTTTTGTAAAATAACTGTTGATTTTTTTTTTATAAATTTCTTATGCATTATGATTTATGTGTAAAAAATAGTTAAAATTTTGTAAAATAACTTTTTCTTATAATTTGTTATAAAAAATAGTAGTTAAAATTTTGTAAAATTCATGTGTTTATTTGTTGCGATTTTTGTTAATTTTTAGCTTTTTTTATTTATATGTAAAAAATAGTTACAATTTGGTAAAATAAATGTTTTTTTGTATAAATTCGAATGCATTGTGATTGAAGTGTTTTTTTGTTGTTGTATAAAGCTGTGAAGTTGAGGCTTTGTTTGATTAATCGTGAAATTTAGGGTTTTTAGGTTAGTTTTGTGGATTGTTTGTTATAATCGGCATGCATTCGTGTTCGTTGTTTTCATTTTATGTAATTCGGTTCAAAATTTATGATTTTAGGGGTTTTTAGTGGTTTCTAAGTTGATATACTGTTCATTATGTGTGGATACATCATAATTTGGGCGCGCTTTCTTCGGGTAACATGAATAGAGAAAACCTCGTATATTTATTAAAATTTTGGGCTTGAACGATTGTTTTTTAGATGTATTTTCTAATAAATTTGTTTTGTCTAGCTTGGTTTTTAGTTACGGATTGTTTGTTTCGGCTTATATAGTCGGCTTATAGCTTGTTTGGTTTTGGGCTTATGTTTCATAAGCTCCCTTTTTGTGGCTTATTTTGAAAATTTTCGGCTTATATAAGTTTATCATGTCATAATAAGCTTATATAAGCCGAAAAGTTTTAAAATAAGCCACAAAAAGTGAGCTTATGAAACATAAGCCCAAAATGAAATAAGCTATAAGCCGAAACAAGGGGATTATTTAGTAGTTTACAAATTTGTCTTATATGCTATGCTTGGGATTATTTGATTTTTATGTGTGATATGAATGATTTTGATGTTCGGGTATAGCGAATAAATTATATTTTACATATGCTGGTTTAGCAAAGTTATTGATTTTAGGCGGACATGTTATAAAATTGGGGCTTTTTGTTATTTTTTTAATCAATTAATGGCACTTAAGATCAGGTTTTAAAGGTGATATCCGATTTTGATGTTCAAGATATTAGTTTTAAAGCAAATTAATTATTTAAATGTATTTCTATATATGTTAAATAATGTTCGTTTTGCAAAATTGGTGAATTTAATGGTGTCATTTTATACATTGATAATTATGGCTATGCATCAGAGGCGGAGCCAAAAAGTTATGGTGGAGGGGGCAAACTTTGATAATTTTTAGAAACTAGACTATAAATCGGCTCGTTAGGGGGGCAAATTTCAAAAATAGCTAGATACTACGTATTTTTAAAAGTTTACACTACAATTTTTTTCGATAGGGGGGCCGTGCCCACCCTGCCCCCTTCTGTCTCCGCCTCTACTATGCATGAATAATATGTAATCTTGTGGCGGGTACATTTTGGAATTATCCTAAATAGGTGATTTTTCAAATTCGTATATTAGTAAATTAACAAGATTTGTAGGTAGATCAAATATGTAAAGCACTCAAGTGTGGGCTTGTTAAGAAAGATTATGTGAAAAAAGTAACTGGAGTACCGGTAAACGATATGATAGTTATTTGTGGCTATGGATGGTTATTACATAATCACAATGCATATTTGATCAATGAATAAATTAATTGCAGTCATTTAGTGTATTATGATAATACTATTATCCTTTTAATTTAGTAACATATTATATCACACGTATATGGACAATGGTGACTCAGATTTTTATTCATGGTCGTTTAATATATCTAGATTTAAATAAGTTTCTTGTTTAAAACAATGTCTGTCATATGCGTGTCTCAGTAATATATTTGTGGATTTAGACACTATTTAACTGCACGTTTGTCGTTTTCATTTTGTAATGTCTGCTGTCAGTGAACATAATAGCCAATGATTGTGCAAATGAGATACATGAATATGAAATCCTGTTTCGTCACTTGTCAAATATAATATTTAGTTGCACATTGAACTCACTAAAAGTTTCTGTCAATTTAAATGCATCCGACAATGACGTACCGTATCATATTTGTTGTCGTTTATGGCATTTCGTGTAGTAGAGTTACGTCATTAGAGCTTACGCAATGTCCTTTTCATTGTGCAAATGAGATACATGAATATGAAATCCTGTTTCGTCACTTGTCAAATAAAATGTTTAGTTGCACATTGAACTCACTTAAAGTTTCTGTCAATTTAAATGCATCCGACAATGACGTACCATATCATATTTGTTGTCGTTTATGGCATTTCGTGTAGTAGAGTTACGTCATTAGAGATTACGCAACATCTCTTCTAAATTGGCATAAGCCTCCTTATCTTGTCAGGACTATTTGAAATAAACGTAAGCTAGATGAGACGAAACTTCTATTGGCTGCTCAATTTAGAATAATAAACTACAAATATTATTAATAGAATACAAGCTCCAACTCTTAATTTACTGTTTTTTTTGCAGAAATGGAAGAAGGGAACACTAAGGAAGCCCCATCTTTGTCTGCAAAGGATGTTGCTGACGCGTTTTTGAATCAGTACTATACTATTCTGCAAAAATCTCCCAAAGAAGCTCATAAGTTTTATCAAGATCAAAGCACTCGAACCCATCTATGTGCGGATGGTTCAATGAAGTCAGCAACAACATTGGAGGTATAAGCTTTTCGACATTTAAATATATATATATATATATCCGAATATGGATTATTATTCATTTGCTGTTATGGTTAAGCTAGAAGCTAAATGATCCATTCTTGTATCTACTTGAGTGTGTCTTTTGAGATTATAATATTGTTAGACGATGATTATATATACAACCAGTTAATAGCCTCCCATTTAAACTATTTGATCTTATATTTTTATTTCGGAGCAGGATATTGATCATCAGATCATGGAATCAATTGTCAAGGAGTGGAATCCTGATCTAGACACCGTGCACGCTCAAGAGTCTGTAATGGGGTCTGTGATTTTAGGGGTAACAGGCTCGTTGACTGACAATGATGACGTGATCAAACACTTTTCTCAGACTTTTTTCTTGGCACCACAAGAAGGTGGTGGCTTTTACGTGCATAATGACTTTCTTCAGCTTGTAGAAGTCATCAACATCTCTGAAATATCACCTTCTCTCAATGATGCTACAAATTCTGTGAATGCTCTTCAGATCAATTCTGCAGGTAGTCTGTTTAAGGGGGCTTTTTGATTTGCATTTTGAAATAGCTATGGGTTTATTGCATTATTAAGCTAGCTGCAAAAAAATTCTTGAAAGACTTTACCTATTGATTATTCTGCTTCTGAATGCTAGCTGCAAAAAAATGAGTATTTATATGGTAAAACGGAATTACATATTTACCTGTTAAATTAACATAACTTGAAAGACTCACTTCACAAGGCGACTCATTTTTAAGTTTTTTTTTACTAGAATATCTTGTTTAGTTTTTTTTTGGTGTCTTAATATAACTTGAAAGACTCACTTCACAAACAGAAAAACTATCTTCGACAAACCCCTCGATTACAAATGTACAATTGATAATTTGGTTATGATTATTTAACATCACATAATCACTTATATAATGTACATATATTATTGACTTTAATTGGCTGCATTCTCTGTTTACTGATGCTGTTTATTTGGTTAGCAAACGAATCCTCCGGTGAGACTGAACAGACTCCCAAAAAGGAACAGGCCGACAAATCTACATCTACAAAGGAGGATGCAGAAACTAAAAATGAGATTGTAGTATCATCTAAAGGAAAGAGTTCTTTTCCTGCTTTAACGAACAAGAAACAGGAACCCAACAAGAAACAGGAACCGTTGGCATGGAAACAAGCTGTAACAGGGCAAGAAGATGCAAAAAAAGTGTCTTATGCATCAATTGTGAGTACATTTTGAATTAGTTTTTTTTGTAGAGGTGGCAAGGTGGGCGGTTTGGATCAAACAAGGTTCGGGTTGAAATGGGTCATATTTTAGCTAATTATTTTGATTTGAACCAATTCAGGAAAACACAACCCAAACTGATTTATTCATAAGTGAACGAGTCAAATATATATTTTGATTCAACTCATTTCAGGAAAAACACAGCCCCATTCCAATCCATTAATATGTAAATGAGTTAAAAAATTTAACCTCTATTATCTCGTTTCTATATATTTTTTCCGCAAATGCTAGCTAAATTATATTCCTTCTGGCTGTAGGTTGCAAAAGAGGGCCCGGCAGCACCAACTTCACAATCATTTACTGATGCTGCTGTAAGAGGTTCAGCAAACACTGATAAGAAGCCAAATGTGTCTATTGCTGTAACCAAACCATCTCCACCTGTGAGATCGTCAGCACTTCCTAACAACATTCCTCAAGACGGCATCTTAGATCGTAAGGGCATTTCTTTCATATTGCTTGTTATCATTGTTAAGCTGTTGCATTTCTGAGTATACAAAAAAGGGTAATTCCATACGCTGAATTTCTTTGTTTTCATGACTCTTACAGTTAAGTCAATCCGTGTGAAGGATCTTCCACCAAAGATGACTCCGGAATCTCTAGTAGAGCTGTTGAAGAAATTTGGCTCCGTTAAACCGTACAACATCCAAATTAAAGAATACGCACTGGTCTGGCTCTGATTTATTATAGATGTGGTGTGTCAGGCGGGTTGGGTAAGGGTGAAAATGGGCCATTTGTTTGGTATGATTAAAACGTGCTGGGTTGAATTGATCCAAAACACTTATCATATAAATTTCTTACGTTATTTTTATTAGTGTCTCATTACAAATATGCATTGTTTAAATAAGTAATCTAAAATTTTGATTGTATTCAGTTCAAGAAGTTTTATGCATCAAAATACAATTTGAGTCGACTTTAGACCCGTTTGATCCATTTGACCTGTTTCCTTATATAAATTTTTTGTGATTAATCTAATTGTAAGTTATTGGGTTGAAATTTCCACCTCTAAGATTTAGTTATTAAAAAAATTAGGGGCCTTGGTCGAAGTTGCCATCTGTAATCACCTTCATATTTAATTGCTAATTCCATCTGTTGTTTTATTTTCAGGATGGGTATCGTTATGCCTTTGTTGAGTTTGATAACCAAAAGTCTGCCCGACTCGCAGTAGAGGTACAGTAAGCCATATATGCATCATTAACATTTATCTGATCTATGAATGAGCTGGTATATGCTGCATGCACTCGTTCACCAAGTAAATTAGTTACCTAATATGATGTATTTGAATTCCCTTGATCATTTGACAAACTTCAATTATATGCCTACTATTTCCTTTGTATTTATAATTTGTTATGGTACTGCTTAATCTGATAATGGCATCACGATTCCAATATATTACGTTGGTTTCATCAATTGGCTAATGAGGAACTAGAAAGGCAGCATTTAAGACTAAACTTGGTCAAAACTAAATTGTCTCTATATGACACGTGTGTAACATAGAAGGAACATTATGTAAATTGTAAGATTTCTCTTAATTGTTCCAGGCTCGTTTCATCCAGTTCGAGGACTCAGATCTTGAAATTCAGTACAAGAGAACTTTTAATCAAGGTTAGTGTAAAACTGCTATCATTTTTATTTTATATAAGATTCTATCATGGTAAGGTTTTTGGTTCAGATCCTTCTTTAGTTTAACACGTTATTTATTAAAGGAGGTACAAGTCAATAAAAACGAAAGCCGCTTAAAGTATCAATGGTACCCTATAATTAAAGATTTAGATCAAATCTATCTGCTAAAAAGCTTTCAAATTTTGACATAAAAAGTGTTTGGGGGTAAGTTCAGCTTGGCACATCCATCTCGGCCCACTCCATACAAGTCTCATTTTGATTGGCCAATCGCCCGACCCAACCATCTAGCCACCTGTACTTTGTTCACTCAATTTCATTTACCTATTTTTTTCCCTTGCAGGAGGAAACTATAACGTGGGTAGGCCAATGCCTGGACGCGGAGGATTCAGAAATGACAATTCCTTGGGTCGTGATGGTGAAGGGCGTGGTAGCGGCAATTGGGGTAATGGCAATTGGGGTCACAGGCACAATGAACATGACAACAACAATGGTCAATTTTCTGGTCAAGCTCGTGACAACAACTTCAGGCGCAACAACCGTTACTTTCAAGATCAGGGGCGCAACTTCAGTTACTGATCCATCTTCCAAAAAGAATCCAACAAAGTGGACTCTTCGTAAAGGTACTTAAAAAAGCTTTGTGGTTTTTGTTATGGTTCGAGAAATACTTCTTGGTTTCGGAGTTTAGGGGTATACAGAAATATCATCACCCTTGGTCTTTTTTTTTCTTCTTCCTAATAGCTTACAGTGTCACCCGATATAATTGGGGTATGGATTAGAAAAAATGTTATATGACTTTTTCTTGTTATGGTCCAAACTTTTGGCCTTGTCAAATATTTTCAAAGTTTAAATCTTTGAGTATATTAGTAGGCATTATTATTCTCTTTGGATTTATTTAGTTCATGGTTATGGTTGTGTGGTAAACATGCCAATATATTTTTGGCTTTGGAATGTTTTGATTTATCAGTATATGGTTAAATGCACAAACCAAAATGTGACAACCTATTTTTTTTATGTAGAAATCTAAAAGTATGTTGCCTATTTTGAACAGAATAGCAAAATTATGTTATCTGAAAGCTTAAAGTGATGTTATTGGGATAATCTATTCGGAGGCCATCTAAATATCACATTTTTTTTTATTAAAGCCGTCTATTTATCAAAATTAACTTAATAGGCCGCCAAAATATATTTTTTTTCTAGTTTATAACAAAAACTAACAAGACTAGGGGTGAGCATAACGGACCGCAGACCAGATCGAACCGAGAAATCGGACCGAACTTATATCGGTCCGGTCTACGGTCCACACTTTACCTCATGTTTATGTTTGGTCTTTGGCTCGGTCTTACTGACCATTTTGCCTTCTCGGATCGGACCGACCGAAGAAACGGACCCACCCGGACCGGACCGAACACATTCAATCCGGTCATCGGTCCGTGGTTTTATGCTAAATCGGTCTCGATCCGGTCCGTTTTTTTTGGTCCGGTCCAGTTTTGACCCAATGCTCACCCCTAAACACTAAAAGCCTAAAACTAATTTACCTTAAACAAGACTAAAAAGCCTAAAACTAATTTACCTTACTTCGAATGATGTTCTACAAATCTCATATGGCTTTGGAATGAATATAACAAGTCTAAATAAACACATAATTCCCTTCTAGTGCAGCAAGAAAATTGTTTTATATAAGCCTTAGAAGCTTATACTTTGACGAATTTGTATGAAACCGTAGATGTAAACGAAATGATTGAACACGGATGGGGCTTTGTTTGTGCTCGCCCGTTTAAGCTTAACTTGGCAGAAGAACTGGTACAGGCACTTAAACGACCCTATTTTCTTCAAGTTCATTCACTAAGAAAATGAGGTTGTTCGTGCTCGTTAATGCTTGTTCATTAAGACGTTAAACGAACGTACAGAAACAAGCATGAAGTATTTAGAATACACATGGCATTTTATTTTTTGTGTTTGTTTGTTTGTTTATAGGGTGTGTTTATAGGGTGTGTTTTATTAATTAAGACACGAGTGTTCTTGTGGGCCACCCAATAAGAGGGAATAATTGTTTGAGCCCACTCATTAAGTAAAAAAGAAACACATAAGTGTACATGTTCTACAGAAAGCTTCGATAATCGAACATAAGCAAATAAACAAATATTAACAAACACATAATCTGACGTTTACGAATGTAAATGAACGAACAATTTGTTCTTGTTTGCTTGTTCAAGTCAACGAACTTAATGTTCACCATTTAACAAATAAACGAACAAAAAAAAACTTTTTATGAAATATTAAATGAGTATTCGGCTCGTTTATGTCTTAATAAAACCAATTTTACAAATCGACTACATGTTTTATTTCGAAATGTTTCATGATTTTATAACCAAAAATATTAAAACATTAGTAAAATCTCTGATGAACACAAATGATTTTGTTTACAATTTATGATGGATTTCTAAAAATGATTTTGAGGATAAATATAATTTTGGTAGTAAATGTACGACTAAAATAAAATAAATTTTCATGTTTCAAAAAGAGTTAAGAGACACGGTATCAAATTTCCAAAAGTTATACTATTAACCATGGGTAAAAAAAACGTGTTATTAGATATGGGTAAAAAAAAGCACGGTGTAAATCCATGGCTATATATAGTTGATATTTGCAAGCCATTGGCATAATCATCAACAATTATTCATATCTTTTACATAGTAAAGGAAAACGGTGTAAATCCATGGCTATATATAGTTGATATTTGCAAGCAACGATGTCCGATGTAATGTAGTAAAAAGTAAACAGCAACGATGTCCGATGTAATGGAGATGGATGAGGTCGAAAACAAAGATTGCACTAACAACGTTGCGGAAAAACGAAGAGCAAGAATAAGATGGTGACTTTGGCTTTGTGTGGTTTTTTGTTGTGCGGATTGCAGACACTATAAAGACGACTGACTTATGGTGTTTTACTGTTTTTCCGTACATTGCCCTTTATGTTTTCGCTTACAATTTGAGACTTGCATTCCTTTAGAATAGTTTATTTGTTATTGTTATTGAATAGTACTGGTTTTTAGACTTTGTTAGTTTATATTGTGTATTCAAGAGCATCTGTCATGGTATTAAGATTAATTTTTTTTTAACTTAACCTTTCTATATTTAGAATAATTTATTATTCAAATAGTGGTGAAAGACAAACGAACAATAATTTATTATCTTTTGAAAAATCACATTTGTGGATGTATGTGTCATGACATGACTGTTCATAACCCGTTGCACTATGTTGAGTAGCTTCATCGCCTCCGGTGCAAGAAAACCAAATGTATCAAACAGAATAAACACGGTGCTGATTTTCAATGCATGCTTTCTCGTGTTTTGTAACTTTGCACGAGGTGAAGCAGCTTGACCCACCATAAAACCCCGACTACTTAACCCCACGAAAGTGTTGGATTATGTCTACGTAAAATAATATATGTCCGGAAATTTTATTCGAGCCTACGGGGACGCACGCGTTAATACGTAAAACAATTATAGTAAATATATTAAATGTAATATATTTAGTGATAAAGTTTAAACGAGCGTTAAATATTAATAAATATATATTAGTCATTAATAGTTAAAAGAATGGCTAATATGCAATTATAGAAAATAAGAAAGTATGAGAATTATTTCTTTTTTCCCTTAGCCAATAATTTCCTAATCTCATGGGGAGGTGAAATTATCTAACTTGCAAGCCAAGTTATCTTGGCTATATAAGGAGGATTAGGGTGTTTAGTTTTCTCATAACTTGAAAAACTAAATCCTTAAATTCTCTTCTTCTCCCTCCCTTGTGTCGTGTGATTGAACCAAACAATCCTAGGGTTTTTTTTTTTTGCGATCGAACCAAAACAACCCTTAAAGGGTATTTCGTGTTGATTGATTCAAGAGTCGAAGGCGTTTGGTGGCTTTATCACTACTAGTACTAGCATACTTAATTGTTTGCTAAGAACGTATTGTGTGTGTTGAAGTAGAGAGATCTTACTTTAGATCTTGGGTGGTTTTAGCATGGTATCATTTATTATACACATGCGTATATTCAAGACGGTGTATTCGTTAATTGCTAAAAGATACGCGTTATTGATCCCTTTGTTAATTACATATTATATACGTGTTTATGTTTTCCGTTGCGTACTCGTGATATACTTAATGGTTAAATAGATGTAAAAACCCAACAGTGGCATCACCAGACACCGTGTAGAATTTGTAGTTATAAGTAATAAAATTTGACAATAATTAGGGTTCTTGATTAATTTTTTAAGCCCTTTGGGCGTTTTAAGCATAAAGATTTGATCTTTGTGCATCAAGATTTAATCTTTATTGATTATAAAATTAATTAGACGAATTCTAGGTTGTATGAAATTTTATAAGATTAAAACTTGATGCGTTTAATTGTTAATTGATCGGTTTTATGTTTAAATTAATTGTTAATGCGGCGTCCATGATAAATACATGCAATTTATCATGGAGGGATATGTGATATAAATCTTGTTAATTGTTAAAGGTTTTATGCAAATATGATGATCAAGAATTAAAATATAGATATTAAATTTGATATGGTAAGATCCACGACTTTAAAAGCTAGGGAAGACCTTAGCTATGTCTTAATGGGGCCTAAAAGTTGTTTAAATTTTAAGTGCTATGTGGTATATATTTGTATATGGCTTACGCAATCGATTGTATCGATGGATGTGGTCGGAGTCATTGGATGAATGAGCCTTATATGAATATATACATGTTTAATTATTAGATAATTAGGATCATAATTGATATTTGCATGACTTAATTGTTAAGAGATTTATTTGAATAAGTGTTATATGAATTAGTTTTGTGTTTATATTGATTTTATTTTAAGTTTGGACTTGTGAGAAAATAAAAATGTTTTTCGTAAAATAAAGAGTTAATTGCATAAATGGTCCCTGTGGTCTGTCGGGTTTAACGAAAAAGGTCCCTAGACTTTTTTTTTCTCGGATCCTGTCCCCAAGGTTTTCACCCGTATCGGGTTTAGTCCCTTGACCAACATTTCCGTTTGTTTGACCGTTAATTGTTGGTTTAGTTGGTATAAATGACATAAATACCCTCGTGCTTGTTTCAGAAATGATCCATGTGGTTTCTTGTGTTTCAGAAATGGTCCCTGTAACAGTTAATTATTTTATTTCTTTTATTTGCTTTTTAATTTTTTAATTATTTTATTTCTTTTAAAATTTTAACTTTTTTTTAAGTTAATTAATTCTTTTATTGCTTTTATTTTTTTATGTTTTTTAAAGTTTTTTTCTAAAGTTTTGTGTCGTACGAAAACAGAAAAAATAAAAAAAAAATTTAAAAAAATTTCAAATAATTAAGTATAATAATAATAAAAAAAAATAATAATATAAATAATAAAAAATAAAAATAATAAAAAATAAAAATAAAAAAAAATTAAAAAATAAAATAACAAATATATAAATAACGAAAAGTTTTTAAAAAATTATGTAAAAATTTAATGAAAAATTCTCGGTTTAATTTTTAACGATAAAATTTCGTCCAATTATCGTCAAAATTAATAGAATTTTATTTAAAATTTTCGGTAAAATTTTTTTCGAAATTTTTATTTTTAAAACATTTCGAGAAAATAAAGGCTGAAAAAAAAATTCGAATTTTTTTTTAAAACATTTCGAGAAATTTTTTTTTAAAACATTTCAAAAAAAATTTTTACCGAAAATTTTAAATATTCTTACATAATTTTTTTTTTCAGCCTTTATTTTCTCGAAATGTTTTTAAAAAAATTAACACACATTAATTAGAAAGTTGAAAAAAATATTAAAAAAATGAAGGACTAAATATGTGATATCACATAAACCACAGGGACCATATTTTTAAAGTTATATAGGTTTTAATGTAAATATATTTGAAAAGACAAAAATACCCATAAAGTTAACGGTCAAGTGACGAAAATGTTGGTCAAGGGACTAAACCCGATACGGGTGAAAACCTTGGGGACAGGATCCGGGAAAAAAAAAGTCTAGGGACCTTTTTCGTTAAACCCGACAGACCACAGGGACCATTTATGCAATTAACTCTAAAATAAATATAAACATGACTAATTATTATGAAATCAGATTTATTATGGACTATTTTATAGTTCATAATGTATTTTTCAAATAAAAGATTTAATTTTTATCAATGACATAATTTGCAAAAGTACTACTTAGTTGCAACGATAAGGTTCGGAGACTCCAACAAGAATTTCGGTCTTATATACACACCATTATCCAATAATACAAGACTAAACGTGTATTTCATTACCTTGCATACTATTTAGGAAGTCGCGAATGGTCTAGGGTTTGAATGGTTTTTAACCATTCTTTAATCTTTTCCCGCGATAAAATATAAAATCTTTAAGTTTTGAAAACACGTTGAATCGTCAATTTTTAAAAGGTAACACTATTTATACATTAGATGTATAGAAAATAAGTGATACCATAATAAATAACTTAATTGAGTAAAGTTTTTTTATTAAAATGTAATGATACAAGATGTAATGCATGCTTCTTTTCGTACATATATGCCACGTCAAATAGTATATCAATTCTTTAAATAAGTTATTGCCATCCAATTTGTAAGAACACTTGCAGATGCTTTTTACTATGCGTGAGACGTATGTAGATTGTAATCCCAAGGTGATTATACACTTTTTCGTGAGACGTTAGTGTTACATAATCACAGTTCTTGATTGGACGACTTAATCGGTTTAGTGGTGAGACCTTAAACTCGAGGCATAGATGGGATGAAACATGCTTACTAGTATATTATTGTAATAAAGTAAGTCCCATAAGGTTCTAGGAATTGCACCGGTGGCAATTATTGATCGTCAATTACCTTTTGAATACACCATTGCTAGCAGATCAACTGATGTGATGGTGGTATGTCAAGTTGGATCCTAGCCTTTAGAAAATTAATTGTTTAAAATGTTTAAACATGGGTAGTTAATTTTCTCTAAGGAATATTATCGAAAATACTAAAAATTGAATTTTGCGATTCTATTAATAGTATTAATGCAACGATAAACCGTAAACAAGGGTTTGTTTCTTTCTTGAAGAAGTCAAACCGAGACTCCTTTCCTTGTAAGGAACATGGAGACTCATTCCTATCATCTTTCTTGCTCCGGAAAGTTATACTAGGAACGTAGGAATTGTCCTAATGTAATCAAACTCATAGAATACTTAAATGTTAAGTAGATTGCATGACTTATATTTTCATACATATTTCATCACCCTTATTCGGTGGTGAGTACTTTGAAACATATAAGACATTCGAATAACTAGAGAACATGTTCTTAAAGCTATCAAATAATAACATCCTAATGTAAGATGTTTATGAGTTCTTGATTAGGAAATACCATTATTACCGGAAAAGTGATAAAGGCAAACTAATATAATGTATCTAGTTGTTTGTCTTAATCAAAATTAAGAAGGAAATTGCATGCCTAATTTTCAAGTTAATAAATAGTATTGATGGATGGTCCCTCATCTACATGGTAGAAAATTTTGAAATCCAAGTACATTGCTACTAATTAAGATTTCAAAGAGAATTGGAAAATTAATAGATCACTATTTGTTTTCACTGGTTATGGAACACTTAAAATGTTGTCAAATCCAGTGGGAGCATCGTGACTTATTTTTGAACAAGACATTAATGTAATGTTGTCTAATTCAGTACGAGCTACAAGGTTTATTTTCTTGGTAGTAACCCAGATTATTTCTCGCTTGACTTGAGATAATATATAGTTTTCCAACTATACACACTCATGGTTTTAAGGATAGTCGTGCACTATTTCTTATTAAACAAAGTGGTTCAATATCTACTTGTAATGCTAATATCCATGACACTATCATATTGTCCATATAAACAAACGGATGTCGTGTTGTTGGACTACATGTATGATGGTGTGCCATACATAAGTGAGAGAAATCTTTATTGTATGCAAGGTACAACACATGACAAGAACAATATGATTAAATGTTTCTCTTGACCGTAAGGTAATAAACTAAAATTCTACTAGGACTTATTGCCCTATTCAGAACATATGTCAAGATATGAAATAAAGACTACTTCAAGTAAAATGTTTATGTGTTTTTGGAATGTCCAAAATAATGAAGTAATCTCAATTTAAAGACTAATTCAAGTAAAAGGTTTATGTGCTCTTGGAATGTCCCAAATAATGAAGTAATCTTGTTTAACTTGGAATCACTATTGAAGTCAAGAGTTGATGTTCTGAGTTACTTTAGTTAAATATGTTTACGTTTAATGTAAATTAATAAACATGAAGTCCTTTAAATGTTGAAAGACTTATAACATAAAGTAAGTTATATCTTCTGGCTATGACATGAACAAAAGTCATTGAATTGTTCAAAGGCAAAATAATGTATAGTTAACATGGATAGAGTTCTTGAACTAGTTAAAACCGTATACATTATTGCATGCAAATAGGTTTTTAAATACTATATATTCAATTTCGTTTGACGCAATTGATAAGTATGTGACCTAAAGAGTATTAAGTTATTTAAAAAATTGTGATAAAGTCTCACAATAAAAATTACTTATACAATACCACATATTCATGGTATGTCTAAAGTGTTGAATCAAATTTTTTGAAATTATTTGATTTTGATAACTTAAATATTCAACATCCAAATCTGTCAACGTTTGAAATTGAGTATGTCTTGTACATACTCAATAAAACTCCAACCTAAAAGGTTAATAAGACACCATCATGATTATGGAATGTGATGACTCACATTAAGTATTAAAAAATTGAAGTTCTAAATTTGTTAAATGTCTTATGAAGAATGACATTAACAAACTAAACTCAGGAACTATCAATGTATCATGTAATGTCCCTTTACATGCTAAGTAATTATAGAAGAATCTAAAAAATTATAAAAAGCAAGTGGGAGCATTTTTAGATCTGAAAGAAAAAAAAATACAAAGTACATAACCTTCTAAACACACTAGTGAATATCATATCGAGGCTTTAAATGTTAAACCTTATAATGATATAATTTTCGTTCATAGATCCGCAAGGATACCCCAAATACTTGATTGATAAATGTTATATCAATATTGAAGAATATGAGTCACATGATCATAATGAACCTGTTAATCATTAAAATGCATGGAATTTTGAATTTGGTATCATGGTGAAACCATTAAGATGCATTGTTGAATTTTAAATTTGATTAATGACTCAAAATATGAATGTTAAGATGATGTCCATAAAGATAATCATTTTTGGAACTTCATTGATCTTTAACTAAACGGTTAGACTGTGAAGTTAAAATAAGTTTCATCAAAGAGAAGAAAAACCTAAGTGGTTTGGTTCTTGGTTTCAAACTCATAAGGATAACGTTATACACATAGTTGATGCATGCATTATGATAGATTTTTAATCATACTCAAGCAATTGATTGTGATTAAATATTCTTTCTATGCGCATTAAATATATAGAGATGGTTGATTGTCATATTAGTGTTCACATTGATAAAATATAAAAATAAAATTTAAAACTCTTTCTTGAATGATTACTATTGCGAGGACGGTTAGTAATCAAATGAGTTTATGAATTCATATAATTTTTATAAAGTGTACCAACGGCAAAAATCCAAGCATGGATCATTGCAAGCATCTAGGAGAAGAATCTTAAGTTTATTATTAAATAAATCACTTAGTGATTTAAAATTTAATTAGTACTCCTGAGTATTTCTAAAAGTAGTGGGGAGTATTATTTAAGGTTTCTTTCAACGAAAGATTTAGTAATTAAATGGTACAACCTTGAAATATTATGTTTATTGCTAAAAAATATGCGGTATATAAATCTAAACAAATTTGACATTACATTTAGAAAGTTAAATGAATAGACCTTTCTGATAAGATAGATATGAATGAAATCATAGTTAGACTAAAGGATTCGTATGTATATTATTATTGTGTAGGGGAATAGTTGTATCATGCCTTGAAAGCAGTTGATTTGACTAATATTGGTATTTAATCAAAATTTATCTAGTAATCATTCGAATAGAATATGTTATATAAAATTATGTGTGGATTTAAGAAATCATTCCTAGATTTGGATTCTTATCCATAGTAATGGAAAAACTATGATGTTATTGTGACTATTTATTTGTGAATTAGAGTAAACCAATGAACTTAGAGTTCATGAGGTGACAAACATTATTAAGAGAATATTCATTGTTTACGGATTTTAGATAAAAGCATGGGGTTGTTTGTGTACACGGATGCTAAATCGAATTGAGATGACACTCAATACTAGTCATGGTATGATTTTATTTTTGATGATGACCATGTGGACTAGTTGTGCTCTACTGAGAGCATAGTTGCATTATACATTAAAGAATAAGAATACTTTACACTTTTAGAAGCTGCGAAAGATGATTCTTGTCAATAGTTGATGTCACACACCTTATGAGATATAGTGTGTTAATATTGAGATATTTGAATGAACAAACAATCATTATATATATTCAAGAACTTCATTAATTGAATTCTTGAAATAAGTATTCTCAAAATTCCTAAAGATCAAAGCTAGATGGAATTAATGAAATCTATGCCTTGTCAGCAAGTATGATAATCGTATCTTGAGGCATGATTCGTCAACTAGAATTATCATGCATTTGATCTATTTAGTATTTGGATAAGGAATGTTTAAACAATTTTATTAATGATAATGATACGTGGTTATATTTAATATAAATTATGTCCTATATTTGCATGTTTAATTCATGAATAATATTTATTATTATAAATTAGTCCGTTGTCGATTAACAATATGAGAATATTGTTAAATTAAGACAAATATGAGTGATTGGTGATATCTTGGATATTAAAGGATGTGTCGCCAAATCACAGTGTATTTTTAAGATGAATACTTGTTTCTTTCCCCAACTAACAAGATCATCAATTTTGGATCGTCGTCAGTATAGTGCTTTGTAATTGATTTTGATTTACTAAATCCTTAGACTTGAGATGCAAGTAGGTCTTGCATGTGTGAAAAATCCTTCTTGATGTAGTTTAAGTTATCCTGAATAAGGTAGCTAATAAGGACTATTTTCAGAAGTGATTGTGAAGCATATGACTTGACACTTGTAGTCAATATAGAATTTGTTTCTTAAATAGTTGAAGTATAATGCCACTGGGCCCCTTGTAGGGTTAATCAGATGTATGTGTGACCGCACCCAAAAGCTCATGTAGATATGTCTCAATGATTTTTGGTAATCTTGATTAATCATATATACGAGAAACATAATCGCTAAATAATGGAATGACTTAGATCCATATCCATTTTTAACACGGTATCTGAAACAAAAGGATTGTAAATACATAAATCATTTATCTGTGACTTTATGAAACCACACTCGGATATTTCTGGGAGCATTGGCGTGTTGCTAGACGCTTACCAATGTTATTATATTATTTTGTACATGTCCAAGTGGGAGCTGTTGGATTATGTCCACGTAAAATAATATATGTTCGGGATCTTTATTCGAGCCTACAGGGACGCACGCGTTAATACGTAAAACAATTATAGTAAATATATTAAATGTAATATATTTAGTGATAAAGCTTAAACGAGCGTTAAATATTAATAAATATTTAATGGGAGTTATATTAGTCATTAATAGTTAAAAGAAGGACTAATATGCAATTATGAAAAAAAGAAAGTATGAGAATTATTTTTTTCCCCCTTAGCTAATAATTTCCTAATCTCATGAGGAGGTGGAATTATCTAACTTGTAAGCCAAGTTATCTTGGCTTTATAAGGAGGATTAGGGTGTTTAGTTTTCTCATAACTTGAAAAACTAAATCCCTAAATTCTCTTCTTCTCCCTCCCTTGTGTCGTGCGATTGAACCAAACAACCCTAGGGTTTTGGTTTTTGCGATCGAGCCAAAACAACCTTTAAAGGGTTTTTCGTATTGATTGATTCAAGAGTCAAAGGTGTTTGGTGGCTTTATCACTACTAGTATTAGCATACTTAATTGTTTGCTAAGAATGTATTGTGTGTGTTGAAGTAGAGAAATCTTACTTTAGATCTTGGGTGGTTTTAGCATGGTATCATTTATTATACACATGCGTATATTCAAGACGGTGTATTCGTTAATTGCTAAAAGGTACGCGTTATTGATCTCTTTGTTAATTACATATTCTATACGTGTTTATGTTTTCCGCTGCGTACTCGTGATATATTTAATGGTAAAATAGATGTAAAAATCCGACAGAGAGGAGAAACCCCGGTTAAATCCACCCACGCATGTTTCCCACCAACCCATCCAAAGACCAAAACGTCAACCGGTCTGAGTGTGGATCTTCCATGTGACTCAGTCAAAAAGTTCACATGTGCTTCTTTCTTGGCGGAGATCCCGTCACACTTACATATGTAAAAAAACATCTTTAACCATATCGTGTCGGTACTTAAAGCTAGAGAAAATTTAAAATTTGTGTTTCTATAGCGATATTTATAAAATCGTGCATATACGATGGTGTTTTCGGTACGTATTACAGTCAATTTAGTTTAATTTACCAATAATAAAAGTCTATGGAAAATTTAAACCATGAGATTATTTGTTAAATTTAAAAGTAAAAATTACATGTTTAGTCCCTATAGTCCACCAAATGGCATGTTTCGTTCCTGTTCGATTTTAATTACTCAGGTAGTGCCTATTTTTGAAACTAATAACCCTCATGATTACTATTTTCGATGGTGGTAATCTTTTTTCGGTAAGTTCGATTATTGGAGGGGTACTTTCGTCTTTTCCCTTCGTTTTCTTTGTCCCTCTCACTTTTATATAACAAACTCAACCCGACCCACCTATAAAAGTATAAACCCCCAATTGAATCATTCTCTAAACCCTAGAACACACACATTGATCTAATTATTTAAACCAAAGATAAACTCTCAATATATAATTTTGTATTAAGAACGTAAAATTATTTAATTATTAAACCAAAGATAAACTCTCGATATATAATTTTGTGACACAACACGGTAATTATGTGCACATCTTTTACATCATAATCCATAGCTATTTATAATTGTTATGCAAGCCATTGGCAAAAATCATCAATATTCGTTCAAAAAATTCCTAGCGTACATAATTCAACTTAAAGAACAATTTTACGAACAATGACTACTTGTGAAAAGGTAAAGGAAGATACAAAACTTTCACATTATTTGTCGAAAATTGTAAGTACAGTAAAGAAGGTATATGGAGTGATGAAACTGATCGTAAAGAATGTAGTATCAGACGTGACGACAAAGAGTCATAAGAATGGTGGTAATACTCGTTCACCAGCTGCATCTAAACACAAAAGTGACAATGGCAAAGTTGGGAGTAGTAAAGATAAGAAGGAATGTATGTAGATTGATGAAGCCGATTGCAAAGTAGTAACTAGGGCTAATGAAAACGTGTGCATACGGCATGACACATAAACGCGCAAACCCAACCACAAAAAGAAACACTAACAGACTTTTGTGTTTGTTGTTTGAATGGAAAACGACGACGACATTAGTGAGGACTTATCGTGTTTATCTGTTCTCGTTTTGCTCTTATTTTTCTTGCTTACAGTTTTAGGCTTGCATTAATTATTTCATGATTCTAGCTCCTTTGTATTTTGGAACTCTTCCGTGTGATTGTTGAATTCGATTCACGACTATTTGTGTACTTCTCGACTTGGGCCACGTTTGTTTATGTTAAACAACAAATATAACGAACATAAAAGAAAATCTCGATAAATCATAAATTGTTAATCAGATGTATGCTTGATCATGAACTATATCATTAACAAGCTAAAAAGTTTACCTTATGTTTCATAAAATTATTAACAAGGTTGAAGCCTTGTATGAATAAAAAAGTATTTAATTTGAGGCTACTTATTTCACGACTAAAACGTGTCTGTGGTGTGCTGCAGAAAATGGCGAGTCCCACGACTTCACCTCCTTTACTTGTTAGATTCGATGCCTCTACTATTTCCAGCCTCTCATTGTCCCCTACCGATTGCAATAATCTGATAAACTGGATTTTTACCGATTCCATAGACTATGAGATGAGGGGCATAAGATAAACCTTCATCCTTACGTACAAACAAGCTTTATTCATAAGTTAATATTAAAACTTACAACCCTATAGTATCTGCTAGCCTATTACGAGCAGGTGCATGAATTTATCTACCTAATCACTATTGCATATGTACGTAGAGTCTCCCTTTACATGCGAGTATTCAGTTCCTGATCAATTCAGAGCCACACACCCTAACGACACTATATCTAAAAAAAGAAGCTAACTTAGTAACGTTTACACCTGTTGAACCAATTGAGTTAACAGTTATGAGGCGAGATATGACATGCTCATCTACAATTTCAGACTCTTCGATCTATTGAATGTGATTAAACAAAATGAGCAACTGTATATAAAATACATTGCATTCTTCACTAAACCAGAACATCTTTATAATTAAGCCAAGTCAATAATAAAAACACACAAATGACTGCTACACATTTCCTCGCTAAACTTGCTTAAAACTATCAACTACGCATTCATCACTTATGAACTAATAAAAAAAGTATGTTCCTCCTGATCTCCGCTTTGAACTCAATAATCACCACGAGAAGTAACATCTCTAGAAAACTGGAAACCTTTAGCTTTTAAACAAGAGAGAACCTACCAATGGAGAGAGAACATGATTAGAACAGTGCAACGTGTATAAACTAATAATAATCAAGGCAAACTGCTATTGAAACTAGCAATCACAGCTCCTAGCAACAACCAAACGAACCCAAATGGAAGAAAAGAAGAAGAAAGAATTGAAAGACATCCATCGGGAAATTATTACCTCTAAGCAAGTAGACCCGAGTATAATCTCGTTGACATGGCCAAGGCTTCGTAAAAGACCACTAAGCAATTCTTCTTCTATATCATCTAGAGTTCGTCCAAGTTTATTCGCAAAACGCCAATATACCTGGTAACACAAGTCAGCTTTAACTAAAGAAGACATATAGCAACACAAACTTCTCCAAATACAGCTCTCCATTGATTGTCAGTGACAACATATAAGGAGCATTGATTTCGATAGTATTTATATAATCCTCCGCAATATGATACGAATACTGAAGGCCATAGTCAGTCAACACCAAGTTCTTAAATCTCTTTGAAGTAGCATCAATCCGCTTAACACCATAGCATGCTCTTAACTCCAAAGTTTCCAAACAAGGACTTCCCGATAATATTTTTTCAATTGAATCATCAACTAATTTCCCATATGAAATACACAAATACTTAAGATTATCCCAACGAATAGCGCCATTAGGAGGAAGGAATGCACAATGCGCAATATTCATACTCGTAAAACATGAATTGTTGAAAAACAACTCATCGTCATAGCTAAACACTTCCCGATTGCATGGACTTATAAATAGATCAACCTCTTGAACGTTACGATTAATAGTATGACGAATCAAACTATAGACTTGCGACGTAGGCTGATAAGTAGTAACAATAAGTTTGAATTTGTTGAGTTTCACATTGGTAGGCCACGTACTGAGTTAGGGTTTTATCGATATAGCGGTGAAAAGGTCACCATCATAACCCCCGCCATAACAGATTTCAAGATTAGGAAGTTGAGTCCAAAGATATTGCCATCGTTTGGCGATAGTGGCTGTTGTTCTAATCACCTCCTTTGTGTGGTCATTTTTCTCTCGTTTTCTCCGTAAGTGTTTTTTATTTTGATTTGAGAGATGATTTCGAGTAATAAGCAATCCGGTAATGAACTGATTCCATCTTCTTTTTCTTCTTCCATGATTTTGATTCTATTTGAGATAAACTTAGGGCAAAATTAGGTTATGAAGTTACGATGGGTGCGTGTATATATAAACCCTTAACTTGCATGATACACCGTTTTTAACCCATGGTTAATATAACTTTTGCCACTTTTAATACTATTTCTCTTTAATCTTTTTGACACATGAGACACTCTTTTATTTCAATCGTATAAGCTATAGTTTTTGTTTAATTTTATTAGCATAAAAAACATACCATGGATCCAAATTAATTACTAGTCTTTTTTTAACGACAATTTTTATATCTCACATATATATATAATTTACACATGTCTCCAGCAAGGCTTGGAACCCACAACCTTCCGGTTAATGAGGAACTCACTTACCAATGAACCAAAGTCCAAGTGGCAATTAATTACTAGTCTATATTTATATCTATACTATATATAAAGGAAAAAAACCCTCAACCAATATCTATCTGGATATATTTCAAATTTTTAAAAATAAGAAAAGATTTCTATACGCTATACATATAATATAATTTAACTATGAGAATGGGTTGCCCGGGATTCGACCCTGGAACTAGTCGGATGGAGTAGATAATTTTCTTGTTAAATAAGTAAAAATCCCTCCCCAAGCCGTGCTTGCATTTTTCATTGCACACGGCTTTCCCTCTGTATACATCTAAAACTCAGTTTCTTCATTAAACAAGAAAAAGATTGAATACTTGGCTGATTTAATCCTTGCTACATCAACATTTCAGAATATAAATAAATTAAAGAATTTTTTTTCTTTTTCGATCTCTTCTTTATTTAATTATTATTATATTATTATTTATTATTTAATGATCAAATTTATAACATTTTATAATGAATTATTCATTATTGGCCAAATCATTGATACAAATAATATTCAAATACCAAATCCGTCTTCTAGATAACCTTTGCGAAATAGAAGAAACTCTTGGAAAGGTCAAAGAAAAAACCTGTTCTTCCATAAAGAATTCTTCCAATAATTCCAAACCAAATCTTTTCAAAAAAGCACGTACAATACTTTTATGCTTACGAGCTAAAGTTATGAATGTTGAAGAAATAAGCAAGGAATATATGGAAACTGTTGTAAATGTAAAGAACAAGAACACAAGAATAAGAGAAGAATGGGTAGAAGGGAGAATTCTTATTCAGTTATATCAATCCAAGAGGTTACAGGTATCAAGTATTTATAGGGAAGATAAATACATGTAAACCCTAACGGGCGGGTTGAGATAATGGTGAATATACATAAGCCCATTAGTATTATTTTATAACACTCCCCCTTGGATATTCACCGTTTATCATACGATATATACTGCCTCATTAAAAACCTTATCAAGAAAACCCCAATGTGATAAAAACTTGATGAAGGAAAAGAGTGCACTGCGCATAATGCTCCTCCTCAATTTAATGTATATATTTCAAGCATCGAATGCTAATCTTCTGAGCGAGTTGCTCAAATACTTTTGTTGACAACAACTTTGTAATGAAGTCCACAAAATTGTTCATGTTAAGAATAAGTCCTATAATGATAACAAAATATATGTGTAGCTTCCAATCCAATATCAAATGCATTGGTTAGAATGTATACAATGTGTCAACAAATATTAAAAGAGAAAATATACTCTTATGACGTATATTAATTGCAGAATTAACATGAAAACCTCAATTGCACTTATGTATGGTACTTGAGGACCACTCATTTCTTAGAGACATGTGCAAAAGCAATTTATATAAGATGCGTCCAAAATGATTTTGATCTATATACAGATTCATTCAATTTGATCAAATAAAGTTATTGAAGAACTTTTATTGTTTTCTATGAAGTTGAATTGAAGGCATGCTTAGGCATTAAATCTCCTTCGTAGAATATGAGAGAACTTGATAAATCCTATTTTAAGGAAAAATAAATACTTGTCTCATAAAATATCAATAAGATATTTACATCCACCTCGAGATAATATATCTCTTAATAATCAACTTATTGTTTTGTGAATTTATTTATTTCACAACTCAAGTTTTAAAGCACATAACTTTAGAGCTATTATTTCAGTTTCACACAAAAACCGATGTATATCCAATAGATTTTACACATTGATGTGTATGAACTTCACGTTCCAATAGTTTTAGTATTTGCAAGATACTGTGTCTTTTTATGTTGGCCAAACATTTCATTGAGCTCATATTTGGATATTAGTTGATTTCTGATCCTCATCATGCATAATAGCAAGCAATACATTGTATGTAGACAAATTTTTATCGACGTCGTTTTTTTCGATTCCATATAATTCAAGACAAGAAAGAATTTATTAGTTCTCTTAGCTATCTGAGTTCTTTGAAACCTTCATGTCTAGTGTCTCTTTATGAGACTATCATGGGTCTTTTATACCTCGAACAACCATCTTGTTTTCATGCTCCATATTTTTCATCGAGGATTTTATTTGGAATCAATTTGTCTACCATGCTTGAGGCATGTCATAATAGTGTCCTTAAGGGACAACATATAATCAGAGCATGAGTAGCTGAAATTTTGTATGGTTATTAGATTATCTATAAAATTTCTTTCGAGGATCAATAGAATATGATAATTCATTCTTAATTTGCAGCTACTTCTCTCCTCCTGAAGGAATTAATCCTCTCTATATCCGTATATGTGCATTTAGGTGGAGTAATTTGCACAAAAAAATTGAAATTTGGTTAATAACCAAAATCAATTATAAAATGGAGGATTTATAATAACATATTGGCATGATGCTAATTTTGTAGTGTAATATTAATAATATTGCCCCAACAACAACACAATTTTATCTCATTTTTATTGAATAATTAGAAGTAAATTCATCGCATATTCATGATGACATACTTACTCCGATTGTTAGCTCGATTGAGCGTATTAATCATGCATACTCGAGGTTGCAATTTCATGACCATTTAGACGATGCATCGATTTTAAACTCTAAATGGTTCATACAATGTGTGATCTTGTAGGCCTAACATAATATCCACGTGTTTTCTTTCCAGAATATTGAGATTAAAGTCCCCATCTAGTTGATTAACTTAATAATCAACTTCTTTGAAGATAACAACATTGGGAAGATTTGATGAATCGTGTTCTGCTATGAGTTTGCATCATTAATGACTCGGGATGGTGTAACCGGTCATGCCAAAAATATTATAATTATTGCTCATAAACTTGTGTTATGGCTAATCTTTATATAATGCATGTCGAGGAAGATACAAAAGAATATAATGCATCATTAATATTTAACTTCGTTTCTCATGACAATTTTATATTTCTTTTACAGAGTAAAATGTGTTAGCATAGATTCTTAAATCTATTAATATAGTGTGTAATATCTTTGACACACTTGTATTTTGCATACATCATATTGCATTTTGCATAAACACATTTTTTGTTTTGCTCCTTTCTATTCTATTTGCCATTACTAGTGGTTTGTCATGTCCATATTACGCTCACCATAGCATTACATCTTACATTCACCTTTGAGGGAATGAAGATTTTATATTTATCATTATATCACATTCACTTAAGGGAATGAATCTATTCATCACATTCACAAGAGGGAATGGAGATCTATACGTTGATTTACTCATCTTTAATCTTACAACTTGAGGTTGCAAACAAGTTCTTTGAATTAAAACGATAATAATTATTTCACCACGTCCATAATCACGATATCTACATGATCATCGTTATTGAGTCACATTCAGTTGAGTGAATGGAGCAAATTTAGTAAACGGGTTTATCGTGTTTCTTAAAGCATACCCATTGCTTTATTTAAAGAAACTTATATCAAAGCATCGTTCTCGATATATGAGTATATTCGAGGCATTAACCATCTCATCGCATGGTTTCTTTTTATCATTCAGATGCAATCCTCAATATTGCGAAAAATGTGCTCGCATTTACGAGAATTTTTTTTTGCTTTTGATGGTCAAATCTTTCATTTAGATTTTGACATACATATAACGGATCTTTCACCGTTAGATATTATCTTTTAATTCAAATCTAACACAAAAATTATGAGACCGAACTCGCTTATACTTCTTTTTATTTATTTATGCATCTTGAGGTGCATATAATTATAGCGAGATTTAACGAGTCTTTATTCGTTAAGTATTCTCTTAATAGATCATCATGAAAAAGACGATGGGGGGAATACCAGTATTGTGGCACACTCTTGTAAAGAGGCCTTATTTTCAGCTTTGATTGATTATCCCCAAAGTTAGATAGAACTCAGCATGAAAAGTCCAAGGGAGATGGTTTTTTTCCCGATATGTCAAGAACAACAAAATCAATATTTGAAAGCTTTAAATTTAACATTCTACATAAAAATGACAAAAGTATCATTTAGCAAAGATTGCATATATCACCATATAAGAATTTTTTTTCTTCATATATCACAAACATTTTACGAATCTTATTAAGAGATTATACACCACTTATACAAGTCGTAAAAAAAATCAATTTCAAATTTAGGTAATTTTAAAACGTTGTGTTTTACGCCATTAACATTTTTATTAAAGGCTAATCATTAAATTTAAACACATACTTTCGATTTTCATCCAACACGTATATAACATAGATTTTTAGATAGATAGTAAAAATATACTATACCACACATCTAAACTAAAAATAAATAGATGCATCACATTTTATTAAGGCAACATATCTAATCTTGATTATATTACGATGTTGATATATGTTATTAGTAGTGTTCATGCCTCTTTTTTCTTCTTAAAATCAATAACCAGAATAAAATGATTAGAAACTTCACTTTATAAAGAAATACAAGTACAAACACAATTGATTCGGAAAAGATAGACAAAAGACATGCAATATTCATTGTAAATGCATATAGTTTACCATAGCCAAGTAAATAAAAGATTAAAAAAATTACGAGTATAATTTTAGCAAATATCATGCAAATATCATGACATTAGTATGCAAAATAATCTTAGCCAATATCATGTAGAAAACATGCGAAATCATGAATTTAGCAAATCAGTAAATGATTAAATAATTATATCGACATGATTAACAATAATAGAACTTGAGGTTCTATACAAACATATAAGAAATAATATGAAGTCGTGTTATTTGATTCTCTTGAGGGAATCATAATAAAACTTAAAGTTTTATCTTTTTTTATAACATAACATGAGGTTATGTTATTGATTCTATTAGAATCAAAATGGTCCACACGGAGGAGTAATTGGCCCACAAATGTCTCTTTCAATTCTTTCTAGAAACGAAAGAGATTCTTTTTCAAGTTTATTGATTGAGGGCCTAGTTATCATTTTTCTAAGAGAGCATGCTCCACATGATAAATATTTTGATAATAGGATCTTGAGATCTTTTAGTGGATGCCTATTTGAGCTCTTAATTATTCTTTTCCTCATAATACCACCTAAATTACTCAAACGATCATGCCAAAAGGGTAAATATTTTGGGATCTACGCCCTTTCGGGTAGAAACCATATTTATTTCTGTCTGATTTATGTATGTAAAATACAATCTAGAAGAAAAACTTTTCATTATTTTCATTATGGACTTTTTTCCATTTTCAATGAATATAATTTGGAGATACTCAAAAATATTTTGAGTCATGGTCTCAAGATGATAACCAGTACGTCTTATATCTTTAAAACTTAGTAGATTTCTCCTGGATCTACTAGAATACAACGCATCATTTATTATTTACTTTGTACCTTTAGGTAACACCACGCAGGCTTTGCCATAGCCTTCAATCAAGTTACTAGTATCGCATGATAAAACTTGATGTTTTATTTTTTTTCTTTATAACATAACATGAGGTTATGTTATTGATTCTATTAATTGAATCAAATTAGAACTTGAGGTTCTATTTTTTTTCAAACATATCATGAGATTATGATATTGATTCTTGAATGAATCATATTAGAACTTGAGGTTCTAATAATTTTTTTCACCACAACCTTGTGTTATTATCGTGATTCATTTAAAGGAATCACAGAGAACTTGAGGTTCTTTAAAAGATATACAATAACGGTTATTGTATTTTAATTCTATTCAGTGTAATAAAACTTAAAGTTTTATTATGAATAAATATAATCATAACTTGAGGTTATGATATCTTTTAGCTTTAATTTTTTTAATATAACCGTATTAAGTACAAACATTATTGAGTCATAATGACTAAGCCGTTACAGAATGTGGATGGCCATAATAATTAGATCATAATGATATTTTGGTTTTATTATGAATAAAGATCGTTATTCTTGATATTAATATGATAACAAATTTCTTACACGTACTGGAATACATATCAGATCATATAACAGATCATTTAAAGAAATTAATTTGAAATCAAATATAAATTGGTTCTACAATATGTTATGATGCTTCTTTTAATTAATACGTTAGTTTCATAATGAAATTCTATGAAAAAAATATTGCATACTAAAAAAATTATTAAAAAATATTGCAGATCATAGTAGATCTTGGTAAACAAATACAAGCATCAATGATCTATCCTTTGTGCATAAAATTATATTACCTGGTAGCTATTTCAGTACCTTGATGATGGATACAAATTTCAGCCGTCAAAACCAATTATGAATTTTTCGTTTCATCTAGCTATAGAGACTCGTGCTGATAACGTGTTATAAATGTAAAGAACAAGAACACAAGAATAAGAGAAGAATGAGGAGAATGGAGAATTCTTATTCATGTATATCAATCCAAGAGGTTACAAGTATCAAGTATTTATAGGGAAGATAAATACATGTAAACCCTAACGGGCCGGTTGAGATAATGGTGAATATACATAAGCCCATTAGTATTATTTTACAACAAAAATAAAATTTATTATACCACTTTAATATATGCGAAGTTGTTGGTATATCTTTAATAACTATCAAAATCTCTAGACTACACAGTAAACTAATAGTTTCTTTGAGTTACAAGACTAAAAGATAAATATGAAAGATTAAAACTTTCAAATACATGATATATCTCAGTATATGTATGTGATTTGGTGTAATGATGATTAATTTTTCTAGTTTCAAACATGTCATTAAGTATTTTGTGAACTTGGTATTTAGAAAATTGATATGTCTTGTTACCTAGTTTCATAGTTAGTTTACATATCATGGTTTTATGATTTTGTTCTATTTCACAAACCCACGGATTTACCCATGGGCGATGGGTACCCACGGGCATGGGTATGGGTAAAAGTTATACCCATTGGTGGGTGACGGGTGAGAAAAACATCACGGGTTTAGGTGACGGGTTTGATAAACCCATACCTATTACCCACGGGTGTCATCCCTAACCAGAACACATGTTTTGTACTTTGTAGTTTAAAAGGCTGTTATTGATAACATAGTCTTTTATAACAACAAACTCTTTTATTGGTTTTTTTTTATATTTTTTCGGTTTAATACTTTTAACTTGTTAAATTTTATAATTTTTGTTTCGCACTTTTTGTTTCATAGAAATTATAAAAATAGTCCAAAAACAAAAGGGTACAAATGACTTTTTAGAAAGGTTTTTATAACATATCACTTTTTATTAATAAAAAGTAAAAGAATGTGAAGTAAACATTTTCCTCTAAGCTATTTACTTTAAAAATCACCAAAATTATACTAACTTTTATTTCATTTTTTTCTTCTATAAGTGTCACTCGATAACACAACTTTTTGCGTTTCTTTTTTATTTTCTTTCTTTTTCTTCATTAACTTTAATTCGAGAACACAATGTATGTCTCGTTTTATCAGACTATTTATATTTACAGTATAATATAGTTTTTTATCAGTTTAATTTATGTTTCGTAATTTTGTCAGTTTAATACTTTTGACTTGTTAAACTTTATAATTTTTTAATGTCGCATTTCCGATTTATAATTTTATAATATAAACAAAATTATATAAAAAAATGGAATACTAATGGTGTTTTAAGTGGGTTTGTATATCCTATCTCATTCGGCACTTATTAAGGTGTCATTTTTAATGTTTTATTATTAGATCAATCATAAAAAAGATGCTCCTATTTTTTTTGAATTATTTTAAAATATCTTACTGCAACTCTGCTCACATAAATTCAATTTTATATTCTAAAAACAGACTTTAAAATTGGAGTAAATGAGGTTTGTAACTCGTGCGTTGTCGTGGAGTTCGCGGGTCTGTTTTTGCAACAGACCGATGACGCCAAGTACTATTTGTCAATCATTGTGACTCAACTTGCAACGAATCGATAACCTCAAAGACTATTTTCGTAACTATTTTAAATATATATATATTAAACTTCAACATTTTTTATAAAATCGTATGCATGTCAGAAGCATTGCAATATTTGGCTCGTTTTGTTCGCAATTCGATGATCTTTTCAGTGACATTTTTTTCCGAATGAATCGATAGATATGCGCTCCATATTTGATAAATAAAGTTTGTTTTATAAAAAAATCGTGGGGGGGGGGCAAACTTCCCACCTGCGATTTATAAACCAAGTCGGGTCGGGATGAGCAGGAAAGCATACACCTTACCTTTTCCATCTAAAATCTCAGACTCATTGATTTAATAGGACTCCCGGTTACTGTACGCGATTGTATACTGAGGTGCTCCTCAACGGTTGTTGGAATGACGCAAGCCGGGTCGGGTCTCGATTCAGAAAGATGAAGGGCCAAAAAGTCTAAATAGGGAGTTATAAATTTCCCATCTCATTGGGGGGCAGAAAACGAATCGACATCTTGATGTGATATGGTTTTGTAACGTTTAACATACTTTTGGGTGTGTTTTGATTTTTTTTTTGTCGTGAAAGGTGAAAGTTGTTCTTTTAATAGCGCATACACACCAATTTCGAATGTTTAGTATAGACTTATAATTAGCCAAATTTCAAACATAATATGTGACTATTTGAACATGTAGGCACCGCCATTGCAATTTGCAATTTCTATTGCAATTTCGTTCTTAACCAAACTGAAATTATTTGTCTTATACGTTAAGTTATTGTACTCTAAAAATATACATCTTATGTTTAATTTGATGTTTTTAGAAATAATAAGTCTTCATCTCAAAATTATTGTTCGCCGACAACGATAATTCAAACAACGCTAGAAAGATGTAGCACTAAAATTTGCTATAATAATGTTAAGTAATGGTAATATAGGTAATCTTGATCTAACTGTTTTATTTATATTCAATGGTGATAAATTAATTTGAAAAAACTCGAATACAAATAATTTAGGATAAAAGTGTTAAGAACAGAGTTATGAGACCTTGTGTGACACGTGAGGTGCACGGGTTTGGTTAAAATCCAGACACGTGAGGTGCACGTGTCCTTTCACACAAAATGCCTCTAACCAACTTTCCCGCCTAAACTTTCTTTTAAATAGTCGTTAGTATATATTAGTCAATTTTCCAGTTTTGTGATTGTAATATTTTCTCTCTCAATTTCAACCATAATTGTTTGTTACATTCAGTTATAAATCATTCAATAGAAATCATCATTTTGGTTCTGATTCTTCCTTCGACGAACCCTAACTGATTTTTGGCAATTTCAAGTAATTCCTAATTGTCCAACTATATAAATTGTTTGGTACTTATCAAGTGGTATCAGAGCTGCTATCCTGGCAACTCCGTTCTTGTTTTACCTAAATTGTTTAAAGTTTGTTACAATTCCGGTCAAAATAGTTAGTTTTCCGGCGAGTTCTTAAAATCTCGATGTCAAAATTATGTAAGAATCAGTCTACTACACTGGTAGTCTGATCAAGATTGTATGTTATCCGTCAGAAACACGACCAAGTGTCAAATATCCATCGCAATAACAAGAACAATCCATAAGTGATTAAATTCTCTGTTCTTGAACTAATGATCAGTTTTGGTTGATTTGATTTGGCCAATAATGGATTAAAGGTTGTTAGTCTATTATTTGAACGAAGGGAAGAGGATAACTACTAGCAACACAACAAGTATTCATCATATGACATACAAACAACAAAAGAAGATGGCACCTGCTACAAGAACTATTGCAAGCACCAGTAACAATGAAGATGGGGGTGTTAATGAAAGGCTAAGGTCTGTGGAAGAATCCTTGGATCAAGTCACAAGAGCATTGCAAGAAATGACAATAATGAATCTGGGTTGAATGGTAGTGGTAGGAATCCAAATCAGCAACAGTTCACAAGGATGACAAAAATGGACTTCCTTAAGTTTTCAAGGGATGATGTCAAAGGGTAGATTTTCAGATGTGAGCAATTCTTTTCCATTAATGAGATCCCTGAAAATCAGAAGGTAAAACTCATCTCTGTGCATTTGTTTGATAATGCTCTGTTATGGCACAGGCAATTCATTAGACTAAATGGTGAAAATATTAGTTGGAATGTGTATAAGTCTAGTATACTTTAGAGATTTAGTATTGTGTATGATGATCCTATAAGTGAGATTAGGAAAGTTAAGTATCAACCTAATGCTAAAGAATATCAAGATGCTTTTGATACATTGTTGAGTAGGGTGGATATTAGTGAAGAACATGCTGTTATTTTTTATCTTGGTGGGTTACCAGCAGAAATTGAAATAAGGGTAAGGATGTTTGGGCCCAAAACTTTAGTTGATGCTTACAGATTAACAAACTACCAAGAATCTACTCTTGAATCTGTTAAGAAATAGAGTAAAATAGCTATGACTTTTTCTAGGGGAAAGTTTGAAGGTGGAATGGGTCAGAGGAGTAATTCTAAAACACCTTTGTTGGCTTTGCCTGCACCAAACACAAGCTAGAAGCCTAAACCAAACACTCCTTTGAACACACCAATCAGGAAACAACTCACACAGAAGGAGTACCAAGAGAAAAGGGCTCAAAATCTATGCTTCTATTGTGATCAAAAGTACACCCCAGGGCATAAGTGTAGTGGGAAGTTATATTCCTTGGTTGTGTTAGCAGATGAAGATGAGGAGTATTTTGAGGTAGAAGGGGGAGATGAAATTATGTCTGATCAAGAAGAATTGCCCTAAATATCCCTTAATTCTTTGAATGGATCAAACACTTTTTAGACTATGAGGGTAACTGGAAAGGTGGGAAAACATGAGATACACATCTTGGTTGACTGTGGATCCACTCATAATTTCTTAGATGACAGTGTAGCTAAGAGGGTTGGTTGTTCCTTAAAAGATACTTGTCCTTTAGCTGTGACTGTAGGAGGTGGGAAAGAATTGATCAGTACTAAAGCATGTAAGGATTTTGTATGGCAGTTGCAGGGTGAAACTTTTAAGGGTGACATGATGGTCTTACCACTGGGAGGGTGTGAAATGGTTCTAGGTATTCAGTGGTTAGCCACCTTGGGAGATATTAAGTGCAATTTCAGTCAATTAAAGATGGAATTTGTATATAATAAAAGAAGAATGGTACTCATGGGAGCACCCAGAACCACATTACAGTGGATGGAAGGAAAACATCAGGAAAAGGAGATGGAAAGAGTACTACATGCTGAACTCTTGATGTTAAGTGTTTTCCCAAACACTGGTATACAATTGATATTTGTCAAATGAACTTCAAATGGCGCCTAAGGAATTGCAAAAAGTGGTGAATCAATATGATGATGTGTTTGTAGTACCAAAGGAATTACCATCACATAGATATTATGACCACAGAATTCCATTGCTGGAAGGCACACCACAAGTAAACATCAGACCTTATAGGCACCCACCCATATAGAAAGATGCCATTGAGGCAATGGTGAAGGAATTGTTGGAAGCAAGGGTCATTAAAGCTAGTAACAGTCTATTTGCCTCTCTTATAGTGATGGTGAAGAAGAAAGACAATACTTGGAGAATATGTGTGGATTATAGGCAGCTCAATAAAAACATAGTCAAGGATAAATTTCCTATTCCCATTATTAAAGAACTAATTGATGAACTCCATGGAGTTGCTATCTTTTCTAAGTTGGACTTAAGGTCTGCCTATCATCAAATTAGGATGTGTGAGGAGGATATAGCTAAGACAGCTTTCAAAACCCATGAAGGTCATTATGAGTTCTTAGTTATGCCTTTTGGCTTAACTATTGCACCTTCCACCTTTCAAGCACTAATGAATGAAGTTTTTAAAGCCTTCCTAAGGAAGTTTACCTTGGTATTCTTTGATGACATCTTAGTTTACAGTCAGACAATGGAGGAACATGTGACTCATTTACAGTTGGTATTGGAAACCATGAGGGAACATAAGTTGTATGCTAAAATGTCTAAATGTGTGTTTGGAACAACACATGTAGAGTATCTGGGCAATGTCATTTCTAAGAAAGGGGTGTCTACTGAACCTAACAAAGTCAGAGCTATGCAAGATTGGCCTATACAAACTACTCTTAAACAACTCAGAGGTTTTTTGGGCTTAACTGGGTACTACAGAAGATTTATCAAAGGGTTTGCTAGTTTGAGCAGACCATTGACTCAATTGTTGAAAAAGAATGCTTTCAAATGGAATTCAGAAGCCCAGCTATCGTTTGAAGCATTGAAGAAAGCCATGGTAGAAGTACCAAATCTGGGTTTGCCTGATTTCAATGAGCCTTTTGTAATTGAGACATATGCTTCAGGGGTAGGATTGGGTGCAATGCTTCAACAAAAAGGCCATCCAATTGCATACTTAAGTAAAACTCTTTCCCCAAAGCACCAATCCTTATCTACTTATGAAAAAAGAATTTTTAGCTGTTATAATGGCACTAGAAAGATGGAGAGGTTATTTGTTACACAGACACTTTATAATCAAATCAAAGCTAATGGGGTATGACTGGATAGTATATAAAAAAGACTTAGAGAATGGGGCAACTGATGCTCTATCTAGGCTTGGGAGTGGTAATGAGCTTTTGAGCATGTTTGTGTCCTCTATCACCATTGATCTCATGAAAAAGGTACAAGATACTTGGTTGACTGATGATGCAGTGGGTGCTATTATAACTAATTTGAGAAATGGTCAACCTGCTAAACAACACTATGCTTGGGTAAATGACAAACTGTTAAGAAAAGGTAAGTTAGTGGTGGGACAGGATGCAAACTTAAGAAGAGAGATGCTGAAATACTTTCATGATGACTCCATTGGAGGTTATTCGGGGGTAAAAGTGACTAGTCATAGACTTTGTTCACTGTTCTATTAGAAGGGTATGAGGAAGCAAGTCAAACAGTTTGTAAGGGAGTGTTTGGTTTGTTAAAAATGCAAGCCTGATTTGAGTGCCTACCCTGGATTGCTATAACCATTACATATTCCTCATACCATATGGTCTCAAATTTCCATGGATTTCATAGAGGGTCTTTCTAAGTCACATGACAAAGATGTTATCATGGTGATAGTAAATAGGCTGAGTGAGTATGTACATTTCATTGCCTTGTCACATCCATTCAATGCAGCTCAAATTGCACAAGTTTTCTTGGATTCAATCTACAAATTACATGGGATGCCTGAGTTAATTGTATCAGATAGGGATAAGGTTTTTATCAGTGCCTTTTGGAAGGAGTTGTTTAGAGCACTAAAAGTCAAACTACACATGTCAACAGCCTATCATCCACAAACAGATGGTCAGACTAAGGTGGTGAATAGGTGCTTGGAAGGCTACTTAAGATGTATGACTGGTGAACAACCTAAGAAGTGGTTTGAGTGGCCGTCGTTGGCTGAATTATGGTATAATACCAATTTTCACACTTCTATCAATACAACACCTTTTGAAGTGGTGTATGGTCAAGCTCCTCCTATTCATGTACCATATTTGGGAGGCCTAAGTAAAGTTGATGCAGTGGACAGGACACTCTTGGCTAGGGATGAAGCAATTCAAGTGCATAAGTTCCATTTGCAAAGGTTACAGAATAGAATGAAGCAACAAGCTGATAAGTCAAGGTTTGAGAGGGAATATGTTGTAGGGGACATGGTGTTTTTAAAGCTATAGCCTCATAGACAAGTTACAATAAGGATGGGTAAGCAAAATAAGTTCTCTCAGAAGTTCTATGGGCCTTTTGAAGTAATTGCTAAGGTAGGACAAGCTGCTTACAAGTTAAAGCTACCTATACAAGCTCAAATCCACAATGTGTTCCATGTGTCACAACTGAAGAAATATACAAGACCACCTTTGAATGATGATTTGATAGCCTTGCCACAATGTGATACTAAGGGTTCACTTTTAGTTCAACCAATTAAATTGTTGGACAGGAAGATGGTTAAGAAGCACAACAAAGTGGTAGTGTATGGCTTGGTACAATGGGCTAATGGCACAGTTGAAGATGCTAGTTGGGAGAACTTGGGGAAATTGGTTGCCAAATTTCCTGAATTTGATCTCAGTTCTTGAGGACAAGAACTTTTTAAGGGAAAAGGATTGTTAAGAACAGAGTTATGAGACCTTGTGTGACACGTGAGGTGCACGGGTTTGGTTAAAATCCAGAACGTGAGGTGCACGTGTCCTTTCACACAAAATGCCTCTAACCAACTTTCCCGCCTAAACTTTCTTTTAAATAGTCGTTAGTATTCATTAGTCAATTTTCGAGTTTTGTGATTGTAATCTTTTCTCTCTCAATTTCAACTGTAATTGTTTGTTACATTCAGTTACAAATCATTCAATAGAAATCATCATTTTGGTTATGATTCTTCCTTCGACGAACCCTAACTGATTTTTGGCAATTTCGAGTAATTCCTAATTGTCCAACTATATAGATTGTTTGGTACTTATAAAAAAGGAGCATTTATTTTGCTATATTTTATTTTCGAGAGATTAAATGGTTTGTAAAAGGGTAAAAGCCATAAATTACCAACGTACTTTCCAAAAAATTTCGACTTGAACCCTTAACTTTTTTATTAACACAGAAACCCACGTACTTTCAAATTTTAACCGACTTTAACCAAACGTTTGTACCGTTAGTTATTATGTGGCAACGTTAGTCCATTTAGCTAACAATCGCTTTGCATCGTTAGTCCTTTAACAATAATAGTTCTTTATAAGATTTTCTTTAAACGATTTTTTACGTTTTTGTCCGCTTTTTTACGTTTTCGTCTGTTTTTTTTGCGTTTTCGCCCGTTTTTTACGTTTTCGCCCGTTTTTACGTTTTCGTCCGTTTTTTTACGATTTCGTCTGGTTTTTTACGTTTTTGTTTGTCTTTTTTGCGTTTTTGCCCTTTTTTTACGTTTTCGCCTTCTTTTTTACGTTTTCGTCCTCTTTTTTACGTTTTCGTCCGTTTTTTTACGATATCGTTTGGTTTTTTACGTTTTCGTCTATTTTTTTTTGCTTTTTCGCCCGTTTATTACGTTTTCGCCCTTTTTTACGTTTTCGTCCGGTTTCTTACACTTTCGTACATTTTGTTACATTTTTGTCTTTTTTTTTACGATTTCGTCTGATTTTTACGTTTTTGTTTGTTCTTTTACGCTTTCGCATGTTTTTTAAATCTTCGTTCATTTTTTTAAATCGTACGAAAAAGTAAAAAAAGGCAAAATAACAGACGAAATCGTACGAACACGGCTGAAATAATCGATATGGTCACAAACGTACAACCCATTATATTAAAAAAAACCATATAGCAAAAAAAAAACACTTTAAACATGAGGCCCAACACATAAGCCATATAAAAAAAATTGTTACTAATATACACATTTGTCGACAAACTAGCCTAAAATTCGCATAAAATGTGGCCCAAAGTAAAAAAAATACAAAACGGTCCCTCAACTTTTAACTATTTACGATTTTCTTACACAAAAAATCCCGTAAAAAATTAACAAAAAAAACACGTCAAGTTTTTGTTGTTCACAACTTTTTTACATTCATCGGCAAAAAAAATAAGATATCGAACCGTCTCAAAAAAAGAAAATATTCGAGAAAAAATTAACCCGTCCCAACGTAAAAAAAAATCTCAAATCGTACAAAAAAAGGAAATATCCGGAAAAAATTAGCAAAAAAAAACACCAAAAAATAGCCTAAAATCTGGCCCAAAGTAAAAAAAAAACAAAACGGACCCTCACCTTTTAACTATTTACGATTTTCTTACACAAAGATTCCCGTAAAAAAATTTACAAAACCGTCCCAAAAAAAGAAAAGGGCCAGCCCGAATAGTTTTTTTTTTTTTAAATTTGTATGCAGAAAGTAGGAGGGGAAAAAAATATTACAAAAGTTCCGATTTATTCAGATAAAAAAAAAACCGCAGAAACATCTTCGATACCTAATAACTTTAAAATAATCGATATTGTCACAAACGTACAACTCATTATATTAAAAAAAAACCCATATAGCAAAAAAAAAACACTTTAAATATGAGGCCCAACATATAAGCTATATAAAAAAAAATTGTTACTAATATACTGGCCCAAAGTAAAAAAAATACAAAACGGTCCCTCAACTTTTAACTATTTACGATTTTCTTACACAAAAAATTCCGTAAAAAAATTAACAAAAAAAACACGTCAAGTTTTTATTGTTCACTTGTAAAACTTGTTTACATACATCGGCCCCAAAAAAAAGATATCTCAACTGTCCCAAAAAAAGAAAATAATCGATAAAAATTTAACCCGTCCAACTCAAATAAAATTACCAAACTTACAAAAAAAAAGGAAATATCCGGGAAAAAATTAGCAAAAAAAAACAACCAAAAAATAGCCTAAAATCTGGCCCAAAGTAAAAAAAAATACAAAACGGACCCTCACCTTTTAACTATTTACGATTTTCTTACACAAAGATTCCCGTAAAAAAATTTACAAAACCGTCCCAAAAAAAGAAAATATTCGTGAAAAAATTAGCCCGTCCCAACGCAATTTTTTTTCCCCGAATCATACAAAAAAGGAAAATATTAAAAATTAGCCCCGCCATAACGCATCGCAAAAAAAACCCTGAAACGTAAAAAAAAAATTATTCGAGAAAAAATTAGCCCTGCCGCAACGCGCGGGTTCTTTTGTTAGTCATGGCTTAAATTAAAATATAAGCTAACCTTTTCATTATAGTCATGGCTTATATTTCTAGTTATTCTGGTAAAAAAACTTATAGAAATAATAGATCACAATCGAGCCTAAAAAGAAAAAGGTTAAATAGGGCCCAACCGGGTTCGAACCGGTGACCTATTGATCTGCAGTCAATTGCTCTACCACTGAGCTATGGACCCCTTTCTACGTTTCTAATAATTTTATACAATATTTGTAATTTGTTTTAAGCTCTGAAAGATTTTTTCATCAATAGATAAGAGACAAAGTTGTGTACGTGTTAACTTAGTATTCCACTACATACCTGCCTCGGTACCCTACATTTGCATACGAACAAACAAACGCTTCTCCATTTTTCGGTAAACATTTCTATAAAATTGTTTTCTTTATTACTCATTCACATTCATATAATGGGTTTCATGGTTTTAAAATCTTTTATGGTTTCATAGTAACCTAAAGTTCGTGTAACATACCATTAACGCGTGATTGGTTTAGGTTTATTCGAAAATGGGAAAAACCAATAAGCTTCTTCTTGATACCTTACTAGCTTATTAATTTGAGCTTCTGGACTTGTTCAACTCCATATGCTAAATTCTGAAAATGCTTATCAGTTTGTCCATTTTGTAATAAGCCCAATAAATAAAGTTTGACCCCACACAACCCCTAAATATTGTTGTATTTGTTTGTTTTGACTCATTAGATTTGGCAACGAGCGTCGAGGAGCATTTTCAAGTAACCAGCATTCTTAACTTTTTTAAATGCTCCAAATCAAAATGCTACTTGAAGGAGCATTTACTAGTAATTAGCGTTACACTTAATAATAATTATATACATACAGCTCTTTATCAAAACAAACAACTACCGCATCTTACTACTACTTGTCGCTACTGCTACTCTTCCTGTGTTACTGTTACTACTATTTTCGCCAAACAGAGCATTAGGGAAATACATGTTTGAGGGGACAATTTTATATATTTGGCGAGTATGTTTCTCGGTATGCTTCGAGTTATGCTGCTATTTATGTTAGTTGTGAGCAAATTTTAGAATCAAAATCACGCCTAGAATAACGAAATTTCCGTCCTATGATCAATGTAATATACACTAGAATCAAAACAGAAGAAATCGCTAACATCTTGAGAACTGAGAGCTATTTTTAAATGAGGGCGCTATTTGCTAAATCCGGGCCAATTGAAGTAGGCACACATCGGTATTTTGACTAGTTATAACAAATTTGTAGGGCACGCAAGGGATGGAAGGTAACATATTAGCACTCTTAGAGAATGGAATGGTCCCTCTTCATGAAGTACTGAATGCGGTTAGAATGGTGAAAAAAGGAGCAGTTGAAAAGATCAATCCGTTAATAATCACTCAAGCTTCGTCCCTAAGTACGTATATTTCTTCACTTTTAACTAAACTTGTATCCGTTAACATGTTCTAACTTTTTTTGTGCAACAGCTTATTTGCAAATGGAATCTTCACTTCTGGATTTTATCGTAACAATGGGTAGATCACAAGATTTTCCGGGTGACAAGTTGTTTGAGGAGTTTTCACGTGTGTTGAAGCCTGGTGGAGAAATCTAAATGTCTAGAGTACATCATTCCAATAGCTCAACATATTACTCAGGTTGCGTGACGTGGTCTATTTACTATCTTTTGCTATATTCAGACCTTCCCCGGTTAAGATTGTGATAGAAGGTCGGTCAGCTTCCATTTAGAATATTATTACATCTACATATCAGTTGAAGTTCATAACCTCTCCTTTACTGTATATACATGTTTTATAAACCCGCGACGAGGATCATTGCTTTTACATATTCTATATCTTATAACAATATTGATTACTTTCAAGTGACAGTGAGATCCTATCCTCACTTTTAATCTCTTAATGGTTTTCATAAACCCGTTAGGGGATACATGTTTTAAATTCCATGAATACAGTGTTTTTATTCTAGAACTAATGCAATACTGCTATACCATTACAATTAATGTCTAAGTTACTTTATCCCAAAAGTCCCTCATTATCATAGACCATTAATCAATTACGGGTGAACGCGAATATTGTGGTTAGATCTATCGGGATTGACGAATCCTGTTTGTGTTAACCGGATAGGTAACCAAACATACTATATTTTGAATTTCATTAGTATATGGCAATTACCCTACACCGCGGCCAATATCTCTCTATATATATATCACAATCATTTTGGTATATAATATTTACACTTCTTTAGTTTGTGTGCCATGAGCTTAGACCAGACTATACTATACAAGACAAGACCAAACAGACCAAACAAGACAATAACGCAGTAATACACTGTTACTACAATAATTGCATTCGTTGCAATTATACAAATAACGGGTATATAATAACGTGACCCAAGATCATAACAATAACATTTTCATAATAATTGTGTTGTACAATTATTACACTATGACTAGTATTCAAACTGTTTTATCAAACCTATGAATTTTCACCTCAACCTTTGTGTTGACTTTTTAGCATGTTTATCTCAGGTTATTGAGCAATATATGGCACGGAGTGGCATGGACATGAAGATGGCTAAAACTTGTTATCATTCACATTGTATGTAACTAGATTTTGGGACCTACCTTTGTAAAACTCTGATTTGAAATGAATGATAACGTATCTTTTGAACAAACGTCTCTTTTGGGTCGTTTTCTATGATTATGATTGTTGTTTCCATGAAGTAATACCCCAGATTAGCTTCCGCTGCTATATTGTAAAAATGGGGGTGTTACAGATTGGTATCAGCGCCATGGTTATAGAGAACAAGGTCAAAACCTTAACTATAACCACATTTCATTTTTCAGCCATCAAAGTCCTCCGTGCCACTACATTCCGGAACAAGTACGTAAAGATACATATTTATTATACTATTACATAAATAACTTATGTTATTTACAAATTGGGTTGTTATCAGAATGATGTCTTCTCCCAACCGCTCTACTTCCGATCTTGAGAATGCTTTTTCCTCTATGAATATTCTTAACTATACTTCAGTCTCATCGGATTATTTCCCAGCTTCATCGGAAAGCAGATCTTTTAACTCTTCGGAAAACTCTACAGATAATATGATCCCACCAGTATTTTCATCTCTCTACAATAATCCTTATTTGAAGAACGTACAAGCATTTTATGCTAAGGAATTCCCTATTTCATCACCAGATCCTATTACCCCATCAGCTATTTTAACTCCATTTCCGGTATTACCACCATCATTACTATTTAATCCTCGATATTTCTTTATTCCTGAAGAACTATTACTACCTAGAAAGCAAATTCATTCTCCATCTTCTTCCTCAACTACGTTATTTAATTCATCTCGGAATCAAACTTGTAATTTGGTATCACCATCTTCCTCAGTTTATACTCCTACCCCTCCTCAGGTATTTGAAATAGAAAAATGTTCAGATAAGATGTATCTGAAACATCATGAGAAACAAGTCGAAGATATCTTGAATTATTTAGACGAACTCTATCTTCACCGCATTGAGAGAATGGAAGAAGGACGTATAAATGGTAACGAACTGAAGACTGAACTCAAGGAAATCCGTATTCAGATTGTCAAACTTCAAAAGAAGCGGTTAGGGCAAAAGGATAAGATTGCCTTTGCTCACTACAGAATTTCCAATCTTGAACGAATCATTGAGAAAATCCAAGCTCGTCACCAAACAAATCAGGAAGATCTTTAGGATGTCATCTACCAACTCAGAATCAACAAACTCTTAGACTAGTTATAGCTTTATCCTAAGCCACGGGATGTGTGGTATAAATAAAAACGCTTGTCAAATCTTGACTATGTACAGTGAAAAGGCAAGTTATTTATAAAGGCAATCCCGTTTCATACCTTATTTTTCCAACTTATCTCTCTTTCATCATCATTTCCACCATTTGCGTCATTATTTCCGTCTTTATCATAACCTCTAAGTGCTTAAAAATTCAAAAATAAGCATTTTCCTTTATGCATTTTAAGCATCACATTCTCTTTTATTACTATTCAAAACTTATGATATCATTCTTACTACGTATCATATTTTGTTGATAGAATGCCTCCCAAAAGGACGTCAACATCTGAAACACCAGTCATAACTTTAGATGCCATCCGGCAACTGATTAATGATGGCATCTCCTCAGCTCTGAAAGCACAAGTTGCTGCCATGAGCTTAGACCAAGACAAAATTAGACCAAACAGACCAAACAAGATGATAACGCAATAATAAACTGTTACTATGATAATTGTATTCGTTGCAATTATTACAAATAACGGGTATATAATAACGTGACCCAAGATCTTAACAATAC
>BQNB010027420.1:2243-57653 GCA_026074375.1 Tanacetum coccineum | reverse complement strand
GCTACTTCTACTACAAAGGCAGAATATGTTGCTGCTGCAAGCTGTTGTAGGCAAGTTTTGTGGATTCAAAATCAAATGTTAGACTACGGGTTTAATTTCATGAACACAAAGATCTACATTGATAATGAAAGCATATTATGCATTGTAAAGAATCCAGTATATCATTCCAAAACAAAGCATATTGCTATTAGGCTCCACTTCATAAGGGATGCTTATGAGAAGATACTTATCCAGGAGCTTAAAATCCACACTGATGAAAATGTAGCTGATCTTCTAACCAAGGCATTTGATGTTAGCAGGTTACAGTTCTTGATTGTTTCTATTAGGATGATAAATCCATAAGCCGCATTAGTTAAAGGGAGGCAATATGATGTGTTGTACAGTTTGTATGAAGTGTTTAGTGTGAAGAAACATTTTAACCATAAGTGATGCATTTCAAGAAGTTCATTGGGATTTAGAGAGTCATTGGGAAGAGCTTTAGATGGTAATGAAGCACTGACAGTGCAGAGTTAGTACCGATGGGCACAGTTAGTACCGCTATAGAGACGTTAAAGAAAAATACCGCCAAGGGTATAAAGTGTAAATTGAAACGGTTTCCTTGAAGTTAGGTTTCCTAAACCGATATAAACCCATCTGAATTACTTTCGTTTATACAAGCCCTAATCTTTCTCTCATTGACGATCACTCATTCGAAAATAATGGCTATTCTTGAATCGTGCCCTAAGCACAATATGGTCGCATATTTAGAGAAGACTGATGGGAATGCCGAGTTTCATGAGATCATTGATTTTCTTACGCGATACATGCAGTTCCATTCATCATGCTCTCACTGTAAGTCCAGTAGTTTCTACTACATTTGTTGAACAGTTTTGGACGTCTGCTAAGTCTAAAATAATCAACAATGTTAGGCACATTACTGCCAAAGTAGCTGGCAAGCCTGTGTCTATCTCTGAAGCATCAATAAGAAGTGATCTTCTTTTTGATGATGCTAATGGGATAGACTCACTCCCTAATCAGGCTATATTTGATGCTATACAGCTTATGGGGTATGAGGGGGATTTAACTGTGTTAACATTTAACAAAGCTTTGTTTTCACCCTAATGGAGGTTTCTATTTCATACAATGAATCATTGTATTAGTTCAAAAAGCACCTCTTGGGATCAAATTCCTACTAACATTGCCACTGCTGTCATTTGCTTAACATCTAATCAGAAGTATAATTTTTCTAAATTAATTTTTGATGGTATGCTTAGACATTTAGATGCAAAGAAGAAGTTTGTAATGTACCCACGTTTCATTTCAATCTTTTTAGATAAACAGCTAGAGAATGTACCTGTACCTTTAGATCATTTTCCTGTAAATGCTTTGACAAGTAAAGTTTTTTCCTTTATGGTTAAAAAGGGTAAACATTTTTCAGGGAAAGTCACACCTTTATTTGCTTCTATGTTGGTACAACCAACTGAGGATGAGGGTGCCCCTTCAGAAAGACCATCTGAAGCACAACCTACACCCTCTCCTCCTCACCCAAGTGAAGCAACTGTTGACCCTCAGTCTGACCCATCCCCTAGACCTTCACCTTCTACTACTATTCCTGATTCTATTCCAGAAAGTTCTGGTGGGAATCATGGAGGTCAGTCATCCAGTGATAAATCCCTTTCAGGGAATGAGGGTGACATGACACTCCAAAGTGTCTATGATCTTTGTATCTCTTTGTGTACACAGGTTTCAGATCAAGCCAAGGAAATTCAACACTTGAAGGCACAGATCAAGAAGCTCAAGAAGCAAGCCAAACCTGTTATCACACACCACAGAGCATGGATGAAGAGTGTCTCATTGAAGCAAAGATTGGCAGGAAAGAGATCCTTAAAGAAAAACTAGATGCAAAAGGAGTATGTATCCAAACAGGGGAGGAAGTCTGCCAAAGAAAGAGCTCCTCAAAGAAACAAAGGGTGCACAAAGAGTCTGTATCCAAACAAGGGAGGAAGTTTGCTAAAGGTGAACCTTCAGTCCAAAGAGATCCTCTATTTGATGAGATTCCTGAAGATACAGTTGATCATATGGAAACAGAGAATGCTCAGGATGTGGGGAGGATAAGAGAAATAGTGGATGAAGAAAAGGAGAATGATGAAAATATAGTTAGTACTGAAGATGTACTTAGTACTGACAAGGAGAAAGTTAGTACTGCCAAGGAGAAAGTTAGTAGTGACAGACCAATAGTTAGTACTGACAGGCAAATTGAAGGTACCGATGAGCAAATTGAAAGTACTGATGAGCAAAGAAAAGGTACTGAAGATCATACTAAAGAAGGAAGTGCTACTCAAGCTACTCAAACACCTACTTCTACAATATTTGGAGATGATGAAACAATAGCTAAGGTTCTTTCAACATGAGTCAAGCCAAAGCAGTTTCTAGTGAGGAAGGAGACAATGGTGTAAAGTTGAAGGATATTGAAAGAACTGCTAGACCTTGGCACTACTTCTACAAGATCACTTTCTGACTTTAAAGCCTCTTCCTCCAAAAATTGATCCAAAAGACAAAGGAAAGAAGAAAATAGAAGAGGAAGATGAATCTGAAAGTGAATCTGATGGTATTCCTGAAGCTGAGAAGAAGTTTAAACAGCTTGAAAGTGATGAAGAGATGGCTAGGAAAATGCAAGAAGAGTAGGAAGGTGAAAAAGAAAGAAACAGAATAGCTGAAGAAAAAGCTACAAATGAAGCTCTCACATAAAGGCAAGAATTAAGGCTGACAGACTTCTTGCTGAGAAGCTTCAAGAACAAGAAAGATAGCAATTTACTATAGAAGAAAGAGCAAAATTCCTTCATGACACAATTGCTGCTCAAAGAAAATTCCTTGCTCAACAAAGATCAGAGGCCATCAGGAACAGATCACCTACAAAGAATCAACTGAGAAATCAAATGATGAACTACTTGAAGCATGTAGGAAACTTCAAGCACTCTGAATTGAAAACCAAGAAGTTTGAAGAAATACAAGCCTTGTATGAGAAGATTAAGAGGTCAGATGAAGATTTCATTTCTATTGGGTCTGTTGAAGATGAAAGACTGATCAAAAGGATGAATGAAAAAGGAATTGATTCCTCTAAAAGTGAAGTGATCAAGGAGGAGAGTAAAGAAGAAGTCAAGGAGGAGAATAAAGAAGAAGAAAGTACCAGAAAGAGAAAACTTGGTACTAGGAAAAAGATGAAGTCAAGGAAAAGAAGATACATTCAAAACATTTTTAAGGATGATAGTGAGAAAGAGAATGATGAGCTGAGATTACATTTAACAATAGCTCCAGATGAGGAAAACGAAGTAGATTATGAAATACTTGACAGGAAGTATCCTATCAAAGAATGGAAAACATAGTGTCTTGGAACTAAACCACATGTTGATAAAGCTGAACACTTAGAGGAGATTAATCAAAATGTGGTGATTAGAAGCAATGAACAAAAGAGATATTTTAGTACTTTGACGAGGGTGCTGTCCATATTTGATAGAGATGATTTGAATGCTATATATCAACTGGTGATGGACAAATATCAAGATGAGATACCTGGAGGATTTAATAAAGTACTTTAGGGAGATTTGATTGTTATGTTCAATCCAGTGTGAAGAAAGTTTTGGAATCACAGCATAGATTGGTATAATAGTGTGTTGGAAAGCTACATGTTCTTCTGGGGTACATACTTTAGTGAAATGAGGCAGGATTAGTCATTCATATGCTTGTAGAGAAGAAGTATCCTTTGAGAAAGAAAGTACTGGTGCAAATGCTAAAATTAAAGTTGGAGTCTAAAGAAGACAGTACTATGGTATTAGAATTGATTAGATTTGTCAAGAAGCGATTGCAGAGTTCAGAACCTGAAGGACTCTGAATGGTGATGATGAGGATCTTTAGTGTTGGTGTTAAAACCCACACAACATTTGGTCATCGTTCACCATGCTTAAAGGCATAAGAAACCGGCTCGTCCATAAGGCAAACGGCTTGTGGTTAGACGATCTCAAATCCGTTTATGGTTGACAATTACCCAAATTGTAGGGTTCTCAACTCACATTGATTCATTGGTGAAGTGTGGGCTAGTCAAGATTCAATCAGCAGTTCTTGGTAAAGACTAATTTCAAATTGTTGATAGCTAGATTACCTTTGCTAAAAATTATATGGTTATCAATGCACCTGTGATGGCAATGATAGCATTGGTAGTCCAAAAAGCAAATGGTATTTGATAAGATAAATTCTATTCCGTTGTGGTTGACAGTTTACCATAAACGGTATGTGATTAACTCACATGTTTTTAATGAGAGATAAACTTTTCAGAGCAAAGGCTACTGGTAACGGAACATCAAATCCGTTTATGGTGGTAGTTTGCCAAAAACTACAAAGCCAACTTAGTTGGATTGTTGCTGAAAAGATGTTGATGTTGTTGTGAGAAGACAAAGTTGCTGCTGAAGAAGGATAGAGTTTTGAAAGAAGAGAATTGTTAAAAGTGTTTGGATACATCCTCTATGCGTTTAAAGAAGTAAAGAAACATGAGAGTTAAAAGAAATCAACATTCATGTATTATGGGAGGATTGTTGGGGAATACGTTTTCCTAACTTAGTACCGGACTAGTACAAATAGTTAGCTACTGGTAGTTTATTTAGTTGACAGTACAAAGTGTTAGTATCTGATCATGTTAGTTAGACCGATAGTAGAAAACTTAGTTTAGTACCATTTAAGAGATATGTATGAGATATTTTAAGAAAAGATATGTACGCGTTTTGTAAGCCTGTTAGGGTTTATCCTTAGTCTATAAAAGGATCCCTCTTGGCATAGTTAGAGACACGAGCGTAAGATATCTCATACAAAATCATATATCAATAGTTAGTAATCTGTAATCACTCAAAGTAGATTAATAGAAATTATTATTTAGTTCTTCATTGTTTTTCTTAGTACTTGTGTTAAGATTCCGCATTAACACATAGTATTCATAATCAGTGTTTCTACATAGTTAACTGTATTTATACATCTTGACTATCATCCTTAATAGGCTGCATAGATCTATTCTACAAGGGACTCACAGTGATCATTGAGATCGTGAAAAGGACACTTGAAAAGTAGGTCGTTATATCTTTCCCAAGTATCGAAAAGGGATTCTTCATCTTCTTGCTTAAAATTTCGGATTTCACTCAACTGCTTGAATATCATCACAGGAGGGTAAAATCTTCGGATGAAGTTTTGTTTGAGATCACTCCAGCTCTTTCTACATTTGGTCGATGTTATTTCAAACCATCTTTTAGCGATTCCTTCGAGAGTTAGAGGAAATACTTGCACAAGAGTAGACTCTTGGGCGTTGAATATGCTAGCGATCTCAAGCACATTACTGATGTGTTCAACAACACTATCTGTTGGACCTCACGAGAAGGAAATCTAACGTAATTCACTAAAAAGTTATCCTTTAATTTCAAATGTTGAGTCATCGGGACAGGTGAATCTTCTTCTCGTATTGTTCTGGTCGAGAGCTAGGTATTGTTCCAAGGTGAGGTTTTTAATATCTATATTTTCTGTATCTGACTCGGATGAATCAGATTCGTAGAAAGTATAGATGTTATGAATGGGTGCGGGCAAAACCTCTCTTCTTGCTTGAAATTGTTTTTTGGATTACCAAACGGAGTAACCGTCCCCGCTTTGCTTCTTCTTGTTCTCATTTTAAAACTAAAAGTATTAGCTCCCCGGCAACGGCGCCAAAAACTAAATGCGTATTTTCTTTTAAAATATATTTTTATCAAGTTTTAAATTTATAAAACTCGATCTACCTAACGACGCACTAACGGGCAGAGAACCCGATCGTGGGTAGTATAGATTGGTAAATCCGAGGTCGTCCCAAGAGCTAAGGTATAATTAGTTTTAATTTGAAATGTCACGTTTTGAAAATGGTTTTTGATTTTAATTTAAATAAATAAATAACAATACAATAAAATAAATAACTGAAATTAAAAGGATAGGAGATATCAGGAGAGAAAACGTGCTAACCTAGTTACTCCATTACTATTGTTATGAAGATAATTTCCTGTGCAATGTCAAACTATGGTTTCATTACTGGTTTCTAAAGTCGATAGACTTGAATGTGCATATACAGTCTATCTTATACTTCATGGGATTCCAAATCAGTCCTGAATCGTCTAGGAGGTAGGTTATCCAAGTTTTAGTGATTAATCCCAACTATTCCCAAAACATATCTAATACTACCTCCGTCCCAAAATTATTGTCCACTTTTGACTTTCTAAGTCTTTATTTCTCAACTTTGACCTTAAATATTTTTGTTTATGCTATTTAATATTTGATGCATAATATATGAATGGATTGAGTTTTAAATATATTTTTCATTGGTATAATTTTTATCAAGTATTATGTGACATAAACAAAAATATTTAAGGTCAAAGTTGACAAAGAAAGACTCCGAAAGTCAAAACTGGACAATAATTTTGGGACGGAGGTAGTAACCTATTAAGATTATTAACCTCCTCTAAAAGAGTTCCTGTGCTTTTTAAGTATCGAATGATAAGTGCGGTGACCGGTCGATTCCTACACCAGGTAAAGAGTTAGTGATCCTCCCTAGTACCCATTAGATCCCACCATGACAAGATAGTCTATTAATGGGGCAAGCTAGGTCCAAACCACCCGTACTACCAAAGCCCAGGGTTATACGATAGTCAAAGAATATCTAGTGAAACCATAATTTAACAGGAAACAATCATAACAACAGTAAATTCATAACTAGGCCAGCACTTAGAGTGCTTAGCCGCTCATGGAAAAGGTAACACAATAAGATATAAAAGAAATCATATATTGAAAACTCATAATTCTTACAGGATTCACTTTTGAACGATTAAATACAAAAAGTAAGTTAGATGTGATCTCCCTTAGACTTCAACTGGTGTTCTTTGAAGGTAGGATGCCTTTAGTCGCCTCTCCAATTGGCTTTGGAGGAAGTAATGTTGGATTAGCTTGAATGAGGCCTTTATTTATAGTAGTCGAACCTGTTACGGCGCAACCAATAATGGTGTTACGTCGTAACCATCTTACACGGAATTCCTTATTTAAGCAGTTGTGACGGCGTAACCAGATATGGTGTTATGCCGTAACCTTCATATAACTTCCATGTGTACATGATCTTCATTCCTAATTTGTGGATCTTCATGGTTACGGCGTAACTGGATAAGGTGTTACGCCGTAACAATACTTTATCAAGATTTCCTTCCAAATATAGGGTTACGGCATAACTAGATATGTTGTTACGCCGTAACAAGCTTCCATGATCTTCATACTTGCTTAATTTATGTTACGGTGTAACCATTTTTAGCGTTACGCCGTAACATCCTTCAGAATTTACACTTTTAGTCCTTTTTCCTTTGTTTCTTGCCACTTTCCTGCATTTCACCTGAAAACTACAAATTAACAGAAAATGTCTCATTTTTGAGTGTTAGTGAAACATTTGCAGGTATTTTAGGGGGTATTTTACCACCAAAAAGTATTAAATATTTGATGTTATCAAATATCCCCCCACTTGACTTCTGCTTGCCCTCAAGTAGAACCTGTTAGAACATTTCATAAAAAGATTTCTCGAGAATAACTTCAAGAAATGAATTTATAAAACTCTTATGCTAGAAAACATCAAAGCCGAACACCTTACGAAAAGGGGATAAAAAGTCACTCATCTCTCTACTAGTCTAAGTGTTTCATTTTCGGGGTGATCGCTTTATTGCACATACATAGCATGTATTATATCATAAGCTTAGAAAGTACACAAATCTTTTTTAATCAAAAGTAAAAATAGAAACGGAGTAGAGATTTAATATTGACCTTGAAAATACAAAATGTCACAGCCTTATCGCCGTCCAGTGTTGAGTGTGGAGCGTCGTGAGCGGTAGCGGGTTGGGGCGGACAAGGGGGTGGGTAGGCGGGGGTGGGCCGGTGAGATGGGGAGGCGCGTGAGGGGGGGGGGGGGCCGGCGGTTTGCTTGCAAAGAGGTGAGAGTACTTGCTCTTGAACTGATCCTCACGTTCCCATGTGATCTCAGGCCCTCATCGTGAATTCTAACAAACTTTAACGATAAGGTATAGCTTGTTGTCGAGACAAAATGTGTCTAGTGGAATGACAAGGTTTTATCAGATAAACGTTCCTTCAGGTTTGAGACATGAAAGGTGATATGGACTCCATTGAGTTCCCGTGGTAATTCAAGTTTGTATAACTCACTTGCTCTGATAACTGTGCACCTTGTACCATATATGGAGTGTCCCAAGTCCTTCAATGTCAGGACTAAACCTCCTATCTTTATATTACGTGTCAAAACGTGTTTGAAGGGTTCAAATAATTAAACATGATAGCAAATGAATATTGAATAGATAATAGTCAAAGCATCAAATGTAAGCAATGTGCATGGGTACGGATCAATTGTTATGAAAATCCCAAATGAAAGGATTGAATATTTGTATTGATTAAAAGGTAAATAAAAATGTGGAATTAAAAAATCGTATTAATAATTAAAGGAGAATATGTCAAGTAACAATACATATCTAGATCGAAAAATGAGTTTCTGTCAATAATCAATGTGAATGGAGGGATCAAATATTACTAATCTTCAAAGAAAGTGAATGCCAATACAAAGAGGTTATAATGAGTTTGATATTTCAGGAATGGAGAATCCCAAAAGGACGATTAAATATTTCTATGAACAAAGAATCGGATGAACAACAATTATTGCAACAAAAGAATCAATAGATCATAAAAACATGTTCATAGAATTGCAAGGAAATCAATGAGAGTACAATGAGGAAACAATAAAATATATCGTGAGCATGTAGAATATGAACATATCAAGGACTTAAGAGAGAATGTATAAGAAAGTAGGGTTGAGCAGAAGAAACCGAAAAAACCAAAACCGAACCGAAAACCGAAAAAACCAAACCGAAAAAACCGACCGAAACTAGAAACCGATGGTTCGGTTTTTAATTTTTCAAAAACCGAAAAATTTCGGTTCGGTTTCGATTTTTGGTCAAAAACCGAACCGTAAAAACCGAACCGAACCAAACCAGTTTTATAATAATATATAATTAATATAATATAAATAAATAAATGATAACTAAAAATTTTAAATTTAAAATTTATTTATGGATGAAATTATTATACTATATATTATCTTAATGTTTATATATAAGTTGTCGTGTACGTGTGTTTACTAGACAATATGTTGTACAAATGACAATGATCAACAATGCCGTATTTTCACATGCAAATTGTGTGTCTCTCATTTATATGTGTATAATTGTAAAAATTTGTGTAAACATTATTAGGCTCATATTGACAAAGAAAAATTAAAACAAAAACCAAATATCTACTTAAAACAAGTTTTAAATAATGATAAATTAGCAAAAACCAAACTTAAACGTTTAAACCGAAAAAAACCGAAAAAACCGAACCGACAAAAAACCGTGAAAGAAAGAAAATGAAAGACAGTGGGGGTGGGGATCGAAGCAACCAAAAAACACCCGCACCGCCAAAAACCGAGCGGTTTCGGTTTTTGGTTTTATAAAAACCGAATATTTTGGTTCGGTTTCGGTTTTAGCCAAAAACTGACCCAAACTGAACCGTGCACACCCCTATAAGAATGTATGTACAAATGTAATAATGACCAAAAGATAAATATATAGAGAATGATTCGCATACACAGATTACGAATCAAAAGAGTAATGAAGAATCATTTGTATGAATAATCGAGTAAACAAAGGATCAATTGATCATAATAATGGTAGGATAGAAGTAGATGTCAAGAATATCAAATTACAATAATGGTCGAAAAGAAATGAACGTAAAGAACTATGAAAGACTATAGAGAGATTCGTGAAATTAACCGATGCAAACGAGAGAATTAATATCCATAGTTGAAAGAGGCAGATATCAAAGAAGTAATAGATCAAGGATGATAAACGGGATAGAGGGAATAATGGTATGAGCTATTAATTATGAAAGGGAGTTAATACTAATGGTTAAAACCAGCACATGATAAGGATTTGTTATATCAAGGATATTAAAATGGGATATGAGAAGTTAATCGTACAAACAATTAATTACTGAAGGTATTAGATATATCCGTACCACAAAGCAAACAGTACACCGAGAGTTTTCAAAGAAATACCTTAAATAAATAAATAAATAAAATATCATAATTAACTATGATGGTCGAGATTCCCTCTTCGAAGTAGGGGTTGCTGGTTGTGTCATTCCCAAATGATATTCTAGTCGAAAGACGTGACTTTTATTAGCGTGGTTTGTCTCAAGGGTCTTTATGCGTGCTTCGTTCTCGACATCTCAGATCGTGTTCCGCTCTAGGCAAACGAGTATGTCAACCATACATTGGGCTATGTGTCGCTTGATAGCTGTCGATGGCATGGTACTCCACAATCATAAGAAGTAAAGATAAAAAGAATGAGACGTTAATGAGCCGTGTTCCAAAAGGAGATGCTTCAATGTGCCATGTACGAGGCGACAAGTTAATGGTCGTATTCCAATTACCTGACATGTTTCATGTGACGGATTAAGTGACGTCATATACGTTTTAGAAGTACGAGGTGAATGCTCAGCTCGGATTCGAATAGTAAAATAACCACTGGGATCGACAAACTATGTCGAATTTCATTATCATTAAAAATTGTATTATGGAAAAATCATGTGAAGTTTTAGAGACCATTGTATCCCTAACAATGTCTTGAAAAGGTTTTAGAGATTGTTGTGTCACTCTCACAACGTCCTTGCGAAAATAACGAACAAATTGTGCCACTCACAATGTCTTAAGAGAAGTGTTTTAGTATTTATATAAACAACATTTATATAAAAATATGTGATGCTCAAGAAAGTAGATATAAGTGATCAAAAATTAGTAGACATTTATATAGATTACTTTTATATCTATAAATAGTGGCACTCACGAAGATAAGCATAAGGTATCGAAAGGCACATAAAGTATGTATATAAATATCCTTATAATGCTAGTAGTAACGCTCGAGGGAGTAAATAAGGAATCAGGAAGTATTGCACGCACGGATATCGGATATATCGAGGAGAGAATCTTAATTTTAAAAATAGTTTATAAGTCTAGGTTTCAAAAATGACCTAGTTCTCTATAACCAGTGCTCTAATACCAATCTGTAACACCCCCAAAATTCGGCACGCAAAACGGCGGAAATACACATGGGGTGGTACTCTATCTACACCATCCTCATCAACTCGGCCGAGTCACGACTTCATAGCCACAAAGTACGGTTAAGAAAACGACCTCAAACATGGAGGATGTTTAAAAAAGAGGTTTTCGTGGTAAGAGGGGTGCAATGGCAGTATAGAGGAGGGGTGCGAGGGTAGGTTGTGGCAACGTGGGGGTAGCAAAGCGGTTTTGCATAAATACCGGGGAAGTGGGGGGAGTGTTTAGACAAAACATAAAGTTTAGATAAAGTTTTTATCGAATGTAAATAAGAAGAAGTCTTTACAAGCATAGTGTTTTTCAAAAATTAAGTTTCATTCATCGAATGTATAAAGTGTATAGTCTCCAATTACATAATCCCCGGCAACTTCCCTTCCGAGCAAGCCTCAAAGACCTGAGATATACATGCGAGGGGGGTGGGAATAGGGACCATTCTTTAAGGGGTTGAGGGGGAGGTGAAGTTCACAAGGTGGTGAAAGAGTAAAGCAGTGAAAAATACATAGAGGGTATAGGTAAACGACAGTAACACACAAGGGGCAGGGGGGGGGGGGGGGTAATCGGTGGTAAGGGATATATATTTATAGAATGTTTAATATATCTATATACACATCGAGACTAGAGGAATACAATAAAGTTTTAATTGGGAAGGTGTAATGTCTTTGTTATGTATATATAACCTTGTAGGTGGTAATTGTCATAACAACCTAGATGTCCCAATACAATGTGTCCGTTCGACATGTACTCAAGTGAGCGCTACTCACCCAGACGGGGTTTGTCAAACCCAATAGATCTATTCACTTGTATTAGTGTTTACCACGTACGTAATTAACTGTTCATGAAATTAAGGACTTTTCTCAGCTAAGGACCAATGCTAAATAAATCAGGGTAATCGTGACGCTGTTGGGGGGGGGAGGTGGGCAGAGAAAATCAATCACTTATATATTATAACACACACACACACACAGAAATACATGAATCCGGTCAAGCATACCCAATAAATCATTTGTGTTCAATTTTATAAAACTAGCATATATCTCCCTCGCGGGGTTTATAAAGCATTTAAATAAGTAAAGGTGAGGTTATGAACTCACCGAGAGCAGCAAGATAAAAGAATGATAAGCACGTTGGAACAAAGAAGAAGTCCTAAGTACCACCAAGAAGAAATGACGTAACTTAGAATAATAAAATAGTATCCAATACGTAAAAATAACAAGCGTTTATAAGATATGTGTTCGTAAAGAGTATGGCATTGCCTTAAGGTTTTTAAAAGTAATATTTACCCAAAATGAGGTGACCAGCATGATCTAATATGTACCAAAACATGTTTTTAAATTTCGCTCCTTACAACCCATTTTATAAAAATCTACACTTACATTTTCAAGTTTAAAACAATACGTAAATAGTCAGAGGTGCTATCAGGTTGGTAGCGGGCGGACCTGTGGCGGGAAATTACCCTCGAAGGCCTATGGGCATAATAAGAAACTTGGATAACTAGAGAACTTGTGTCTATAGCTACCAAGATTAAAATATCTTGTTATAAACAAGACATATTTATAAGGTTTGATTGGAAGACGGAAATATCACCGAAAAACTAGAAAAGGCAATAACTAGAGAACTCGTGTCTATAGCTGTCTCCTTAATCCAGTAAGAGATGTTGCACACCCTTGAGGTAAAGTGAGCCGATAAATAAGAAATAGCATGCCAATTTTTCAAGTTAATAAATAGCTTAGATGGATAGAACTTGAACATACTTACATGCATATCTAAGTACTTGCTTACTATTCCATGCGACTCACATTAACAATGATGTGTAGATATTCAACAAATGGAAAGATAAATTGCAAATTACTTTCACTAGTGAAGGAACACTCATAATGTTGTCAGATCCAGTAGGAGTAAATGCATTTTATAAACGAAAATGAAAAACTTGCAATGTTTGTGGAAACTATAGGGGGTAGAATAGTTTACAGGTTCGTTTTACATTTTAACAATTTGCTTTCAAAATATTTAGATTCGAGTTGTATGTTAATATGAACAAACAATATAACAATCTAAACTAAAGCTAAATAACGATGACAATAATATGAAGATATAAGGAAATGAACAATCAAACCAAGACGCCAAGATTTTATAGTGGTTCGGCTACGAAGCACCTCTTCGCTTTACTCCACTTCCCGAGTATCCTACTCGAGATTTCACTATGTCAACAAGCTCCCTTTAGGCGGAGAAAACTGTTTACACGTCGCTTAAGTTATTTTCTGACACTAAGCTAAATGTCGAGTCCTAATCTTAGCTAGAACCAATCTACCACTTCACAATCACTACACAATCACAAGATCTACACTATCGGATTTACACACTATCCGAATCACACAAATACACAAGATAATTACAATAGAGATTTGGTACTTAAAAGAAGAGGAGAGATCACTAAATAACAATTCGTTTCTTGACGAATACGAATGTTTTTGTCTTGCACTTGAATGAGAAAGAAGAGATGAGAAAAAGAGATTAGATCGCTTGAAACAAGATCTAAGAACGTTAGTGATCAAGAGATTTAGAAAGAGAAAGAAGATTTTTAGAGAGAGAAAGTTATCTAAATTTTTTGTGCAAAGAGGTCTAATTTTCTGCAAAGAATGAAGCAGTATTTATAGGCAGGAAAATCCAACGGTCACTGGGGGCGGTCCCGGCGGTCCCAGATATATCTGGGGGCCGCCAGGCCTATAAGGGGGCCGTTCAGTAGACTACGCTCATGTTTTTGTCTTTTTGTGGGGAATGTTGTATCTGATATGGAATCTTTCATTTTGGGGGGAAAATTTGAATTTCAAATTTTAAGTTTTTAATAAAACTTTTCTTTTAATTAGAAAATATTTTGTATAATTAATTTTATGAAATTCTTTTGTAAAAATATAATGGATAAGAGAAAAATATATTCTTAATCACTAATCATGCTTAATGATTTTGTTTGTCCATACCTTAAGTGATCATTAATCTTAGAAATGGAATTTTACAATTAATAATTTGTGAACGTTTAATTTTATCGTAAATGTTTTTACATTTTGTTATTATCAAAACGTTGAGAGGTCGAAAAATATAAATAACGTTTTTAGACATTATTTGTATTAAGAGATGTCTTATATTAAGTCATCTTTTGTGTAGCTGTCACATGTAATTTTAACACATTGTATTTTTAAACAAATATGCTTTTCTAAAATTATAATTCATATGAATACTATATAGCCTAATTAAAATGAGTTTTATTTGTTTATGCATTAACACATATTGTGGTAGGTTATTTTTTTAATTCTAATAGCTTATATTAACACATATTGTCCACTTCTTGCCCGGTTTGTTTTTCGGATGAAGAGGATGTCCATCATTTGTTATTTCGATGTTCTCTATCTCAGGAGGTTTTGCATCGTGTTTGCCGTTGGTGGGAGATCGATTTCCAGCTTTGGCGTTCGTTCTCAGAATGGGACGAGTGGTTCTCTTCTATTCGTCTTCCGGGTTCAGTTAAAGGTTTTTTGGAAGGAGTCTTCTACGTTGCTTGGTGGTTTATTTGGGGATTTCGGAATCGTTCTACTTTTGATGTTAATAAGCCGTCTAGATCGATCCTTTTTGAGAATATTGTCTCTTCCTCCTTTCTTTGGTGTAATAGTAGGTGTAGTAGTGGAATATGATTTTCGTAAATTAAAGTATAAAAATATTTTTATAAAAACATTTGAAGTAACTGTATTCGACACAGATGTTTATAAAACTATGAGTATTTTAAATTTGATAGTTTTAATATCGTCCAAGATTTCTACATATAAAGAAAAGCGAAACGGGAGATAATATGAGCAAGTATGAGTTTTTAAAGATATGAATGCACTATATTTATTTTCTGCATTTACAACAAAAAAATCAAAACTGTTAAATATAAAAAGTGGTTTACGAATGTTTTCCCTGGTCTGTTTGGGCTAAAAAACCAATAAGAAATATTGGTAGTATAATTTATCTAATAGTTTAAATAGTATCTAACTTTATGAATATTATTTTATAAACAATTAAACTATTTATAAATATCATTATATAAACATTAAAAATAATTAAATCAAGTATTATATAACACAATATCAATTGTAAGACAACAATAATATTTTTCCTTTACGATACATATTACTTAAACAATTATTTTAACAAGTATGATTTAAATATAGATTCGACTTTTTATAGATTAAACAAAGACAATAATTGGTGATATAACTCTATAACTTATAATGTTGTATTTATATTTAATACACTATACTCATACGGCCTATAATTAATTAGGTTGCATTCTGGATCGTTTGTGACGATTACTTTGTTGATTTTGCGATAATCACTACTTTCACTAAAGGTGAGTTTATAGCCCCACGTTTTACTCGTTTTACATACACTTTATCACTTTTGGGTGAGAAAACTGCCACATTTGACTAATTGTTACATACTTGTTTTCATAACTTACTTACAAACTCATTTACATGATTGATTACAAACTCTTTTGCATGAACGTTTACAAACTCAATCACATGACTGATTACAAACTCAGTTACATACTCATTTACATATCTCACGGTGGGACACATCACTTGTTTTCACTTTGGAATCAACAACTTTACTTTCATTCAAATGTTTACGGATTAGCTTAAGTGACATGAACTGTTAATTACAGTAGAGTAAGCGCGAATGTTATAAAATAGATCTATTTGGGGTTGACATCCCCGTTCAGGTGAGTAGCGCTTACTAGTTCAACGGATTAAGCTAACGAACGTTATACCATGTCGTTACATTGAACTACATATACTTGAACACTTACAGTGCCTTGAATAAAGCCGCATACATACACGTCAAAGCCGCGACTTCATGAACTTAAGGATGTAAATCGAATCCAAACTTTTGTCTAATGTATGTGTTACAATGGTCACTTTGCAAATCTTTGAGTTCCAACATGCATACTTACATTTTTGTGACTATTATAAGGGTTGAAATGGTCATGCATACTTTACAAAAGCTTTGGTCCAATTATATTTAACTTTTTGAGACTATTGTATGGGATACAATAGTCATACAAACCTTTGATTTCAACATTCATACTTACATTTTTGATGACTATTATAATGATTGACATGGTCATATACTCTTTACAAATCTTTGATCCAACATTTATACTTGCATAAACCTATGAACTCACCAACTTTATGTTGACACTTTTAAGCATGTATTTCTCAGGTGAATAGGATGCTTGACATAACTGATGTGCATTGGAGTCCAAACTTTACAAGATTACTTTTCAAACGACTCATTTAGAGGTCGTTCTCTCATATATTGTGCAATGGTATTATGAAGTAACGCTCCTTGACTCTTATTCCGCTGCGACCCAATTTGGGGGTGTCATAGATTGGTATTCAGAGCCAAGGTTATAGAGAACTAGGTTGCATATTTTACCTAGACAAAACTGTTTTCACAAAACATTGCATCACCTACAAACTTTTTCTTGAGCATTCATATAACAACCCGAAATTTCATAAATAAAATAACCATCTATTAATTAGATGATGTACAATCCTATTAGTTTTATATATGAACTCACGTTATTCCAGGAAATTTTATTGCTTATTCAGCATTACAATTACTTTCCAAATCTCTCAATATGCAATAAACCTGCATAACTCAAGTAAACGACTCACATCCTACATATGGCAATCCTTATTTTCATATATGTCCAAGCAAACATCATAACATCAAGACAAAATCATAATATCATTATTACAAGGTATATTATTCCTAAAAGTACCAATTTACAACATTCATATCAAAACGGCTTAAACCATATCGGATGCCCTAAACCCTAATCTCATGGAAGGGTTAACCCCTAAAGTGAATGCACAAGCTACTAAAGCATATGTACAAGTAATATAACATCTCATTTGAAATATATAATCTCTTTAAATCAAAGTACAAGTCCTTAAAAGCTCAATGCATAAGTCATTAAAGCATGATTCTCTAAATAGGCCGTTTTACCTCTGTTTTCATTCTAATTTCTTCACCACCACTTGTGAGCAAGCTACTACACTCATTTTATAATATGTAAACCCTAATTATCCCATTCATAAGCTTTCATACATCTTTTTACACTCAAAACCCTAATTACAAAACCAAACTCCTAAAACCAAGCTAGTTTCCTAACCATGACCATTTCTTGTCTTTATAACCATTGTAAAACCCAAACCAACACCAAATAAGTTTGTAAAAACTTATTTTACAATCATATCAATCCTATTCAATCATTATTTCATCATTACTTCATCATTTTACTTCACTTGTACGTAAAACATATCCTAGAAACCCTAAATGTACCTAATTGGTTCATTTAACCCGTTTACTCGTTTTAAACCATTCTAATCCCAAATAACCAACCAAGGGCCATTGTAAACTCATAAAATGAGTTTACAAATCATTATCTATCATTAACTTGGCAATGTGCAAGAAATCAAAGCCTAGAAAACCTTAACGAATCCAGAAAACCCTAATTATGCCCTAATTATCATTTTGACCCGTTTTCTCATTTTCTATCCATTTCAATTCAAACCACTTATCATTTCTCGTTAATTATCCAATATATAAGCCTCATGAACACATATTAACAATTACATTGCATTCATATGCGAATTTTAAGCTTTGAAACCCATGAAAACCCTAAACGAGCCCTAGTTAAACCCGCGACCCCATTTCTTTGTTTTAAACCCGTTTTAACCCAAACCAATTGCTAATCTTTGCTAATTACCTTAATCCCAGACCTTAACAACCTATTTCATCTATCCATGATCATTATATACACAATGTACCTAAGAAAAACTCTTGAAAACCATGCCGAGCCCAAAACTGACCCGCACCCTTTCTAACTTCATTTTGACCCATTTAAACTCTCACCATGTGCAAATGACCACCCAAGAACTCTTCTAGACTCTTTGTAGCAGCTTACTAAGCAGCTTTGACTCCTCCATGGTCAAATATGAGAGCACATGGCCTCTCTTTTTCTTCTCTTCAGCCGCGGCAGCAAGGGGGGTCATCCAACACATCTAAGCTACTCCTAGACCTTCCACTCCTCATTTTCTAGCCTTAACACATCTCATACTAGCTTATACATGTGTCTAGATCAGAAATGAGGCCTTGCTTACTCCTCTTGAACTTGCACAAGTATAAATAGAAGCCATCCTTGTTCATTTTTCTTCATCCCCCACTTCCTCCTCTATAACCCTTCATAGTAGCAACTCCTTGCTCAATATGAATTCTAATAGATCTTAAGAAGTCTCAAGTACAGAAAGGAAGCAAAAGAAACCAAGAAACGAAGCCCGAGAGTCGTTACTCTAGCCGTACGAAGCCGAAAGTCCTGATTCTGACCCGTTTCCAAGCTATAAGCCTCAAACAGGTGCCTCTAAGCTATATTCTCTCATTTAATGTTATAATGATTCAAAATAATTCTCACTAAAAATCATAATATAAAGCTTTGAACTCAAAAACCTAAGTGTTATGCCTTTTTGATCCAAAACCGTACACCCGAAACCCTAATTTCATGTTTTTACTTAAACTATGGGTTAAACTTGTAAACTTTTGTTATAATCAATCCTAAAAGCATTATAAATGGTTAAAATAAGTGATTGATAACTCATGAAAGAATTTTGACTTAAAAGCTATGTGGTTTTTCATTTTGAAACCCTAATTTGACCCTTTTACCTTTAAACTTAACGAATCGTTAAATAAACTTGTGTTATGTTAATAATTTCATATTTTAGTTTATTATAACTTGATAAATACTATGAAATTTTTAAATTAACTGCATGGCACTTTTGGACATGTTTTGAGTAATTTTAATCTATGCAAGGGGTATATATCGTAAATTTATAAACTTATAACAAAAAGGACTAAACAGTTCATTTTAACAAAGTTATAATATAAGTGGGTCTATTATGTCACTTTTTAAATTACAAGGTTTAATTGGTATATCAATAAAAGTTGAAGGACCAAAGTCGTAAAAATGCAAACCCTAGAGGTCTACTTGCAATTTTCCAAACCCTAGGGTCTAAAATGTAACATTTTGAAAAAGTATAAAATCATATTCAAAACATTACCAGACATAACTTTAATTAACGCTCCTCGTGCTTAACATCTCCAATCATTGAATAAAAATGCTTAAAACTGCTTATGTACTAATCCTTATATCCATTCATCATCGATGTGCTTTTCAAAAATCACTGTTCCCGGATCCATATCATACCCAAATACTATTGAGCTTATATTAAGAAGTTTCTCTGGTAATACGTTCTGTCCCTGAGTTGTTGGATTTACGATTAAATGCCCTAGCTCCACAAACTTTACTGAAGACTTCTAAACTATTAGTCCCGAACGTTGTTATGATCATTTTTTTATCACAACCAACACGAAATCCAAAACTTATATAGACAATCAAACTATACTTGCCCTATTTAACCTAGGTTGTATGTGATTGCCGTGTTTGAAGCATTACTTTCTTTCCTTATACATTAGCATCAATTTCCTATCAAACAGTTCAGGTGAGTTCATAGCCTCGCTTTTCAATTATTTTATAAACCCGCGAGGGAGATACATGCTATAAACATGAATGTAATTATTTCTACATGTTATTTCAATTTACTATTGCCTAAGTAACTTCTTTGCCTTTAAGTCCCCATAATCATGAACCGTTAATTACTCTCCGTAGTAAGCGCGAATGTTGTGAATATATATATTTGGGTTGGACTCCCCGTTGGTGTATCCAGTAACGATAACCAATTGCACATCATTAGAAATCACGCGGGTATTTTGGCAAAGGTGCCCGCAGGGGCAATATTATCATTATAACCTAAGGCATCGGATTCATGAGCTAATGGCAATAATAAATTATGTTTTCAATACCGGGTATATATCAACGTAACCCGAATATCGCATTTGCATTCAAATTATATTACTTAAACCTATGGATTTCACTCAACCTTTGTGTTGACTTTTTAGCATGTTTTATCTCAGGTAACTAATGGCACGGAGTGGCAAGGACACGAAGATGGAAAAACCGTTATCATTCAAATGTTGTATTTTAGATTCTGGAAACCTCTCTTTTGTACAAATTCTGATGAAATAAATGAATGATAACTTTACTTTCAAAAATACTCCTTTGAATCGGTTTTGCTATGATTATACAGTTGTACCTTGAAAGGAATACCCAGATTAGCTTTCGCTGCTATACTAAAAATGGGGTGTTACAGATTTGGTATCAAGAGCCTACGTTATAGAGAACAAGGTTGAAACCTTAACTATAACTATTTTTCTTTTCCATCAAAGAAAGTCCTCCGTGCCGCTATATCTCCCGGAATGGTATGTAAAGGTACATAACTATTATATTACTAGATAAATAACTTATATTATTTATCACTGGGTTATTAACAGAACGATGTCTTCCCCCGATCGTCCTATTTCTAATTTGGAGGATGCCTTTTCTTCCAATTTCCCAAACCATCTTCCTCCAATTTCTCCGGATTATGTCCCGGCCTCTCCAGGAAAAACCTACTCCAGCCAATAAGCTATTTGGCTAAAAATTACTAGCCAAACAGCTAAGAGGACACTTTCTAGCTTATTTTTAAGCTAGAAAATAGATTCTTATGGCTTAGTGGCTTATACCACTGAAAAGATTGTCCAATAAGCTATCTAAATCAGCAAAGTAAAAGGAGTTTGAAACTCATATAATCCATTAAATTTGCTTATAAAAAGGGCTATTTTTCAAAATTTATACAAGACTTAACTTCTTTTTTTTTACTTTGAAAATGACTACTTTTGAGCTCCAATTTAGGTGTGTAAACAGATCCTTATGGATTTAAAACTATGAAACAGATTGAAATTAGATCTCAAAGAACATATGAAAATTTTCAAATATCATTTTGAAATTCAGGATAAGCCATAAAAGCTAATTGAAAAAGCAGTTTCTTTGCTAAAAAGACACTTAACAAACTGTTGACAGATTTTTTTGACAAAAACCTTTACAAACTAATGCATACTTAAACAACACTTGTATACTGCATTTTAACACTAAAAACAATACTAAAACAACACTTAAAGTCTGTTTTTGAAAGCTTAATTAAATAAGCCACTTAAATCTGTTTTAAGACCACAGATTTAAGTGCCTAATAGAAAAAGCCTAAAAACAAGCTTTTAAACTTAAAAACTTTTAAAAACAGCTTATTTTGACTTAAAGAATGCTTGCCAAAGTTGGCCAAGTGAGCCAAACTGTTTTTAAGCAAATTTGACCCACTTTGACCCTTAAACCAAATACCCCTTTAAGACTTTCAAAACCATTTTTAAAGTGATTTTTAAAGATTTAAGCAAAGTTCTTTGAAAACGGATGATTAACAATCAATATTAAGCATTAATAAGCAATTTCCAACAGTGAATAAGCACAAAACATATAAGCAGTATTAAGTCTATTACTAACAGTATTAACTTAGAATCTTAGCAAATAATATTTAAACTTAAAGAAAAACATATATAAGCAACAAACATCATTAATAAGCACAAATAAGCAGTTTAAAACAATAAATAAGAAAATGAACAGTGAATAAACTTAAAATTGAAAAATGCAAACTTACAAAGCCCTTACTCAAAACAGGGCAAATAAGCTGATCTACAAGCTCTAGCTTGTCAAAGACAAGCTAGTAGTATCCATAAGCCCTTCCAAATTTGGCTTATCATCTATTAAGCTGTGGTATTTTGAAGGGTGAATTTTTTTTGTGAATTTTCTTAATTACTTAATATATTTTAGTTTGCTTAATGAAACAAGTTATATAAAGGTTCAATAAAGAGCTTATGAAGAGCTTATAAAACAATTTTTGATAACAATAGAACACGGATTCTTAAAAGCAGAATTTAAAGCTAAAAATTTAAATTTTCATTAATTCATAAAAAAAAGGTTTACAAGACTTTGAAAAATAAGTTAACTACCACTACAATAAGCTGTAAACTACTAACTAGATAAAAAAACTACCTGCTGATTGCAGCAATTTTACGTATATATAATATATTAAAGTATTTATAGAAATTTACAAATAATCCATATGGACAAAGATTAAATGCAATTTAAACACAAAAATATATAATATAATACGTTTAACCGGTAAGTGATTACCGGGTCGTATCCCAAAGAAATGTGAATTGATACCCTTGATTTAGTTTGGACAATGTTATGAATGATTTTCAACTTTTTGATTGATTTTCTATGACTAAAAACAATTAAAACAATTAAATGCAAGTAAAATAACTAAACACGCGGACGAAAAACGGAAATGACAAAATAAACCCTAATTAGCACCTTAACCTAGAATTTAAATTTATAATCTAATTCTATGAGTAAAAATAAAGGGATTTGCAAAATTTAAAAACTTAACGATAAAATTTAAAAGAAATCACAAAAACGAATAACAAGAATCGAAAACCGAGCCCTAAAAGCTAAAATGCTCAAAAATAAACCTACGAGAGTCAAACTAATTTTTCTACGTTCTAAATGATAAAATACAATTTTCTAAAAAGGATTTATATTTTTTTTTATTATTTTTCTATTTTTTATGATTTTTTAAAGTTTTTAATGAAAATAAATGTTTAAAAATACTGAATGAACTATAAAAATTCTAGAAAAATTACAGAAATTAGCTTATACTAATTAAAACCTAGGAAAAATAAGCTATCCTAGGAAAAAATATAGCCCGATGAACACAGCTTATTGTAAAAGCTTTGAATAAGCTTACCAGCTTATCTAACTTTAAGGAAAAACTAGTATAAAGATTTAAATAGTGTGAGACTCTAACAGAAAAGACCCAAGGGCACAACGGTTCAGGAGTGTGGTGTGTGTTATAAAGTTGAGGTGTTTGAGGTCGGGGGTTCGAGTCTTGCTCACCCCCGACTTCACACTTCCCCTTTTTTTTTTTGGTTTTTATAAAAAAACTTAAATAACAAAGTTTGTAAATCCAACATTAAGCTCACTAAAAGCTTTTTAAAAAGCCAATATTCAGAAAGAAGCCTTTTAAAAGCCTAAAAGCTACTTCTTCTACTGAAAGCTTGCACACAACTCAATTAAGCTCAATTTTGAAACTAAAAGCTATCCTAGAAAGCTTATAACATGGAGAAGCTAAAATCGACAAGCTCACTTTAACGAAAACACTAAAGCTAACTGAATCTAGGGATCAAGATTGCAACTCAGCTAGAATGCACAATAAGCTAAGACAGACTTTTTGAGCTTTTGAAAACCTAAAAAGTTACATATAGTTAGAAATCTAATGCATAAAATCTACTTCTATAAGCTAAAATTCTATAATTTAGAACTAAGCAGCTAGTTACTACTGTTTTTGGATTTTAAAGATATTTTTATGACAATTAAAACTAATTTCATCCCTAAGAAATAAGCTAGAACTGCGTGAAAACAAGTTTCACAACTAATACCTATACTAAACTAAAAGCTTATTACAATTTTAAACCTAAAACCTAATTAAGCAAGCTTAACAATGCACATGAAAAGGTAAGCAGTAGTTAACTGCTGTACTACGGCTGTATGGCAATAGACAAAAGGCAAAACCAAATGCCAGGTGTCCTAAAGACAAACTCTGCACTAAATACACTTCTTATTGAGTGTGTCTAAACTCAACAAAAACAAGAATCCAATCATGAATCATGTATGTAAACCATATCTGGATAAATTTGTAATAGTGTTTATCGATGATATTCTTATCTATTCTCGTAACGAAGAAGAACATACAAATCATCTCAGGATTATCTTGGAATTACTCTGAAAAGAGAAATTGTATGCCAAGTTTTCTAAATGTGATTTCTGGATACATATCGTGCAATTTCTTGGTCATCTCATCGATAATTAAGGACTTCATGTTGACCCTGCCAAAATCGAAGCCGTTAAGAATTGGACATCTTTCACTACACCCACAGAAGTACGTCAATTCTTAGGACTCGCTGGCTATTATCGAAGATTTATCGAAGGTTTTTCAAAGATTGCAAAGCCTTTGACTAAATTAACCCAGAAGAACAAGAATTATGTATGGAGCGAAGAACAAGAATAAGCTTTTCAACTCCTTAAACAAAAACTTTGTGAAGCACCCATCTTAGCATTACCAGAAGGAAACGATAATTTGTCGTTTACTGTGATGCATCTCTTCAAGGGTTAGGAGCTGTACTAATGCAACGAGAAAAAGTCATTGCTTATGCATCTCGACAACTCAAACCTCATGAAGAAAACTATACCACTCATGATCTCGAATTAGGAGCAGTAATATTCGCTCTTAAAATCTGGAGACACTATCTATACGGTACAAAGTGTACAGTTTTCACTGATCACAAGAGCCTTCAACATATTCTTCGTCAAAAAGAATTGAATATGAGGCAACGCCGATGGTTAGAACTACTCGCAGATTATGATTGTGAAATTTGTTATCATCCCGGAAAGGCAAATGTTGTAGCAGATGCCTTAAGTCGAAAGAAACGAATCAAACCCCTTCGAGTTCGAGCATTAATCTTAACCGTTCATCCAAAATTACCATCTCAAATCCTCGAAGCCCAAAATGAAGCCCTCAAAGAAGAAAATGTCAAAAACGAGAACCTACGAGGAATGGACAAATCATTTGAAATTCGTCCTGATGGAACTCGTTGTATCAAAAACCGAAGCTGGTTACCACTTTTTGGCGGTTTGAGAGACTTAATCATGCATGAGTCTCATAAATCAAAATATTCTATTCACCCGGGTTCTGATAAGATGTACCATGATATAAAGAAACTCTATTGGTGGCCTAACATGAAGGCAATCATCGCAGAATATGTTAGCAAGTGTTTGACATGTTCTAGAGTTAAAGCAGAATGTCAAAAGCCATCCGGCTTATTGGTACAACCAGAAATTCCTATGTGGAAATGGGAAAGAATAACAATGGATTTCGTCACAAAGCTACCCAAAACCTCAACTGGACATGATGCCATCTGGGTCATTGTCGATCGTCTTACCAAATCATCTCATTTCATACCCATTCGAGCGACTGATAGTATGGAAACTCTTACAAGATTATACATCAAAGAAATAGTCTCTCGACATGGCGTGCCAATCTCTATCATCTCGGATCGTGACAGTCATTTCACATCCAGATTCTGGCAATCACTACAAAATGCTAGTACACCAATTAGACATGAGTACAGCATATCACCCGAAACCGATGGTCAAAGTGAAAGAACCATCCAAACCACGAAGACATGCCTACGAGCTTGTGACATAGTTTCGGAACAGGATGGGATAAACAATTACCATGGTTAAATTATACGTAAAACAAACAGTTATCATTCCAATAACAAGCAGCAACCGTTCGAAGCACTTTATGGACGAAAGTGTAGAACACCTATTTGTGGACTGAATTGAGATTCTCACTTACAGGACCAGAAATCATTCCAGAAAACCACTGAAAAGATTCGTACAAATTCGTCACACCTTTACAAGCTGCCAGAGATCTCCACAGAAGTTACGCCAATGTAATGGCGAAAGCCTTCAGAATTTCCAAGTTGGTCGATCGTTGTTATGTTTGAAAGAATCACCTCGCAAGGTTAATCTTTCGATTCAAAAACGAGGAAAGCTTAATCCATGATACAATTGACCATTTAAATACTTGAACGAATTAGCCCAGTTGGCACTACAGCTAGACTTCCTGAAAAGCTTAGTAGTTATCCACAATACTTTTCCATCGTTTCAAACTCAGAAGTGTTTATCCGACGAATCCTCTCCGGTATTCCAAAAAAAAACATTAACACGATTACACGGCCAACTTTGTAGAAGAACATTAAAGTTATTGGACCGTGAGATCGAAGGCAACTCAAGCGAAGTCGTATTCCTATAGGAAAGTGCGATGAAACCTAAAAGAGGACCAGAATTTACATGGAACTGAAGACGAAATTTCATGCCAAAATCTCATCTATTTTTTCCAATCATCATTCAAGTATTAATTAAAACTCGGACGAGACTTCTGTAAGGGTGAGACTATAACAACCCGCAATTTTCATAAATGTAAATATCCATCTATTAAGTTAGATGATGTACAATCTATCAGCTATATACGAACTCACCTTTTTCAGGGAAATTTTTCGCTTTATTATATTACATTTTACTTTGCAAATATCTCAATATGCCAATAAAACCTGCATAACTAAGTTTAACGACTCGACAACCTAATGCAAATCCTAACTTCATATATGTCAAGCAAACATCATAACATATCAAGTCAATATCATAATGATCGATTATTACCAGGTATAAACATTAATCCTAAAAATACCATTTGCAACATCATACAAAACGGGCCTGTAACCATTATCGTATGCCTATACCCTAAGCACAGGAAAGGTTAACCCCTAAAGTGAATGCACAAGCTACTAAAGCATATGTACAAGTAATATAACATCTCATCTGAAATATAAAATCTCTTCAAGTCAAAGTACAAATCTCTAAAAGCTCAATGTACAAGTCATTAAGCATGATCTCTAAAATAGCCGTTTTACCTCCGTTTTCATTCTAATTTCTTCACCACCACTTAAGCAAGTTACTACACTCATTTTACAAGATGTAAACCCTAAATATTCTATTCATAAGCTTTCATACATCTTTTTACACTCAAAACTCTAATTCAAAACCCTAAACCCTAAAACCGAGCTAGTTTCTAAACCATGACCTGTTTCTTGGCTTTATCTATTGAAAACCCAAACCAACACTCAAATAAGTTGTAAAAACTTATTTTACAATCATATCAATCCTATTCAATCATTATTTCATCATTACTTCATCATTTTACTTCACTTGTACGTAAAACATATCCTAGAAACCCTAAATGTACCTAATTGGTTCATTTAACCCGTTTACTCGTTTTAAACCATTCTAATCCCAAATAACCAACCAAGGGCCATTGTAAACTCATAAAATGAGTTTACAAATCATTATCTATCATTAACTTGGCAATGTGCAAGAAATCAAATCCTAGAAAACCTTAACGAATCCAGAAAACCCTAATTATGCCCTAATTATCATTTTGACCCGTTTATTCATTTTCTACCCATTTTAACTCAAACCACTTATCATTTCTCGTTAATTATCCAATATATAAGCCTCATGAACACATATTAACAATTACATTAAAATATAAGCTTTGAAACCTATGAAAACCCTAAACCGCATACAACCAAACCCGCGACCCCATTTCTTTGTTTTAAACCCGTTTTAACCCAAACCAATTCCTAATCTTTGCTAATTACTTTAATACCAGACCTTAACAACCTATTTCATCTATCCTTAATCATTATAAACACAATGTACCTTGGAAAGACTCTTGAAAACCATGCCGAGCCCAAAACTGACCCGCACCCTTTCTAACTTCATTTTGACCCACTTAAACTCTCACCATGTGCAAATGACCACCCAAGATACCTTCTAGACTCTTTATAGCAGCTTACCCAACAGCTTTGACCACTCCATGGTCAAGAATGAAGGCACCATGTGCTTCTTTTTCTTCTCTTCAGCCGCGGCAGCAAGAATGGTAGCCACATCATTCAACCTAGTTTTCTAGACCTCCACCATTGATTTTCTAGCTTAGACACATCCTATACTAGGTCTACTATGTGTCAAGAACAGATCATAAGCCTTGATTGCTCACCACTCTTGAAAATGGGTATAAATAGGGGCTTTGTGTGTTCATCTTTCTTCATCCCCCACTTCCTCCTCTATAACCCTTCATAGTAGCAACTCCTTGCTCAATATGAATTCTAATAGATCTTAAGAAGTCTCAAGTACAGAAAGGAAGCAAAAGAAACCAAGAAACGAAGCCCGAGAGTCGTTACTCTAGCCGTACGAAGCCGAAAGTCCCGATTCTGACCCGTTTCCAAGCTATAAGCTCAAACCAGGTTCTATAAGCTTATGTTTTGCTTTCATAATGCCATAATATTCATATGTTCTTGCTAAAATCATAATATAAAGCTTTGAACTCAAAAATCTAAGTGTTATGCATTTTTGATCCAAAACTGTACACCCGAAACCTACTTCATGTTTTACTTAAACTATGAGCTAAACTTGGAACTATTGTTCTAATCATATCCTAATAACGCTTATATAATTTAAAATAAGTGCTTGATAAGTCATGAGAGAATTTGATCCTTAAAACCCGCGCGTTTTCATTTTGAAACCATAATTTGACCCGTTTTACCTTTTAACTTAACGAATCGTTAAATTAAACTTATGTTGTGTTAAATCTTCATATTTTAGTTTATTATAACCCCTTATAATGACTATTTGAAATGTAATAAATTAATGCCTGCACGGCAATATGAACATGTTTGTAATTATAATCCTTGCAAGGGGGTATATATCGTAATTTTAGAAACTAATAACTAAAAGGGACTAAAAGAGTCATTTATCATAGTTATAACTATAGTGTCTATTGATGTCACTTTTAAAGTATAAAGGTTTACTGGAATATCAATAAAAGTTACAGGATCAAAGTCGTAAAAATGCAAACCCCAAGGTCTACTTGCAATTTTCCAAACCCAGGGTCTAAAATATAACATTTTGAAAAAGTATAAAAACACATTCAAAACATTACCAGACATAACATAAATAAAAGCTTGACGTGCCTACACATTCCAGATATTGAATAAAATGCTTAAAACTGTTTATGTTATAACTAAACATACATTTCATCACGATGTGCTTTCAAAAATCATGTCCCGGATCAAATTATATCCACAAAACTAAGGAGCTTCATATTAAGTAATTTCATCTTGTATTACTTCTGACTAGATTGTTGGGTTTACGATTTTAAAGTTGCCCTAGCACCTCAAACGTTACTGAATGATTTCGGAACTATGTTGGCCCGAACGGTGTTATGATAATTTTTATATCAAAACCAACATCGATATCCAAAAAACTTATATAAATAATCAAACTAAGACTTGCTATATATTAACCCAGGTTGTCTGTCATTGCCGTGTTGAATCCGTTACTTTCATTCCCTATACATTAGCTATCAATTTCCCTATAACTGTTCAGGTGAGTTCATAGCCTCGCATTTCAATATTTCAAATGTTTTATAAACCCGCGAGGGGGATACATGCTATAAGCCCCCCCCACCACATAATGCAATTATTATCTTGTATGCAATTTCCATTTACTATGCATAAGTAACTGCTTGTGCCTTAAGTCCCCATAATTACATGAACCATAATTACGCTCCGTAAGTAACGCGAATGAGGTGAATAGATCTAGTTGGTCCTGACTCCCCGTTGGGGTATCCAGTAAACGAAAACCAATTATAACACATCATTAGAAATCACGCGGGTATTTTGGCAAAGGTGCCCGCAGGGGCAATATTATCATTATAACCTAAGGCATCGGATTCATGAGCTAATGGCAATAATAAATTATGTTTCAATACGGGTGTAATATCAACTAACCCAAAATATCCATTTGCATTCAAATTATATTACTTTAAACCTATGGACTTCACACAACCATGTTTGACTTTTTACATGTATATCTCATTAATAATGGCACGGATGGCGAGTGAAGATGGAAAAACCGTTATCATTCAAACTTTATTGTATAGATTTTGGGAACCTCTCGTTTGTAAAAATTCTAAAGAATTAATGAATGATAACTTATTTTCAAAAACGACTCTTTTTGATTCATTTTCTATGATTATGACTGTTGTACCTTGAAGTAATACCCCAGATTAGCTTCCGCTGCTATATGTAAAAATGGAGGTGTTACAGATTTGGTATCAGAGCCAACGTTATAGAGAACAAGGTTAAAACCTTAACTATAACTACTTTTCTTTTTCCATCCAAGAAAGTCCTCCGTGCCGCTATATCTCCCGGAATGGTATGTAAAGTTACATAACTATTATATTACTAAATAAATAACTTATGTTATTTACTGCTGGGTTGTTAAGCAGAACGATGTCTTCCCCCGACCATCCTACTGCAAATTTGGAGGATGTCTTTTCTTCCAATTTCCCAAACTATGTTCCTCCGGCTTCTCCGGATTATGTCCCGGCCTCTCCAGGGAAAACTTACTCTAGTGCTTCCAATTTATTTGGAATTGCCCCACCGACCCTTTCGTTATTTCCCGATGATCCTTACATGAAAGCTTTACAAGCTTTCTATACTGAAAAATCACCAATCCCGCCTCCAATTATCATACCTCCTAAAACTCAAGAATTCTTTCTACCAGAAGGACTTCTTTCACCAACAAAATCACCTTCTTCTACCCCGTTCCAACCTCAAACTTTTGAGATTGGCGAAAGCTCTCGAAAGTCAACTATCGAGCGACACGAAGAGCAAATTCAGGGTATTCAATGTTATCTAGAAGAAATCCCTCCTGAACGTTTTGAACATATTGAAAACGGCATCGAAGGTCTCGGTAAAGGAACAATAATCATCCAACGTGATTTTGACGCCTTAGCAACAGAACTCCAGCAAGCTCATACTCAGATCACTAAACTCCAGAGAAAGCAAATAGGATCCAACCATAAGATTTCCTTAGCTCGCTACAGAATCGCTGAATTAGCAGAAGTTATCAATGACATGGAAACTCGTCACCAAGCAGACATAGAAAATCTCATGAACTCACGAATCCAGAACCGCATGGAATAATCATCTAGTTATAGTTTAAATTCCAGTTTTTGAGCTTTTACCTAGCCACGGGATGTGTGTAGAAATAAAAACACTTGTCAAATCTTGACTATGTATAGTACTAAGGCAAGTTGTTCTTAAATACAAAGGCAATCCCGTTATCTACCTTGTTGTTTCTTACCACTTTATTCATCTCATCATTCATTCATCATTCATCCATCATACATTCATCATCATACCATAACCTTTAGATATCACCATTGTTAAAAATGCTTAAATGAAGCATTATTCTTTAAGCATTTCAAGAATAAGCATTTCTCTTTAATCATTTTAAAATAGAACAAGCATTAATACTTGTGATATCAAGTTTATTACGTGTTATCTTTTGTTGGTAGAATGCCTCCAAAAAAGGCATAACAAACAGAAGCACCGGCTATGACTCAAGTGCCATTAGAAAGTTAGTTGTGATAGTGTCACTTCGGCTCTAGAAGCTCAGCTGCGACAATGACAATGCTAGTATATTCCCGACAGGAACACGGTCTAATGGAACTCTGTAGTGGAAAATGGGAAACTACAAAGAGTTTTATCAGCTATCAACCTTATACTTTTAATGTTACAGATGGAGAAGTAGGCTTTATTCGCTGGTTTAAATGAAGAATTAGGTATACTCCGTTGCAGATGTGCCGAAGAGATATAAAGTATTATTTGCTATGGTTCTTTAACTGACGATGCCTTATCCTGTGGAATGCATATCCCAGCCTAATGGGAATAGGAGAAGACAATCCAAATCACTAGACTGAGTTAAAAGGCTTTTGACCAAACAAAGTATTGTCCCAGGATCTAAGATCAGAAAGATAGAAGAAGAACTTTACAATCTGATTTAAAGGGAAATGACTTAAACATTATGTTAGAAGATTCCAAGAATTAAAGGTTCTATGTCTAAACATTGGTTGCCAAACAAACGATAAACTCTTAGAAGCTTTCATGGGGGACTACCTCGAAGCATTGAAGGAAATGTTACTGCCTCTAAACCTCAAACTTTAGAGGAAGCCATCAACATAGCCCAAAGGCTAATGGATCAAGTAACAAAACATACTCCAATGCAAGTATCGAGTGACAACAAAAGAAAGTTAGACGACAGAAGAACTTTTAACAACAGCGCCTTCTTTGACAGCAACAACAAACTACCGAACACCAACCATCGCCAAAACGAGGAAAGAAGCTGGTAGAGCTATGCTGTTCTTTCAAGAAAAATAGGTAGTATGCCGGGATCTCCCTTTGCGCAAGGAGATGCCAATTCCATCCACTGGACTGTTCTGGCAAATGTAATATTTGCAACCAAGGTGGGCCATTGAGCAAGAACTGCCAAACAAGAGGCCAGATACCAAGAAAGTAAGTCAATACCAATAACAGTTTGTATGTAATGCCTTGTGGAGAAAAAGGCATTATACATATCAGTGCCGCATGACCGACATCAATGCCCATGGAAGAGCATACATGCTGAAAGATTAGGATGATCAATAAGACCCGAAAGTAGTTACGTGTTATGTTTCTATTAAATTAGCATTTAGTCAAAAGTATTGTTTGATTCGGAGATGACTAGAAGCTTTATCTACATATCTTTGCCTCTAAGCTAAATATTGTCTATTACAATAGAGACCTTTTTATATTATCGAAATGGCTAACGGAAACTTAGTAAGCACAAACTTCTGTTATTAAAGGCTGCACTTTAACTCTGACTAAATCAACCCTTCGAAAATCGATCTCATGCCAATTAAGCTTGGCAGTTTTGACGTTGTCATCGGTATGGACTGGTTATCCAAGTATCATGCCAAAATTCTCTGTGACAAAAAAGTCGTTCACATTCCTATCAAACAGTGAAACTCTAATCATTCGAGGCGATCGAAGTAAAACTCGACTAAATCTCATATCCTGTATAAAAACTGAAAGGTATATATCCCGAGGTTGTCAGTTCATGATTCAATAATAGAGAAGAAATCAGACGAGAGAAACTAGAAGACATTCCCGGTAGTCAAAGAATTTCCAGATATTTTTCCTGAAGATCTACTGGTCTCCTTCCCGGTCGTCAAGTAGATACCCCCACGGACCAAATCGACTTTATCCCGGAACAGCACTTGTAGGCTCGAACCACCTTTATAGATTGGCTGACTTAGAAAATGCAGGAGTTAATCTAACCCACTTCAAGATATAACCGACCGATGTTTCATTCGGACCAAGTACATCGCCTTGGGGAGCTCCTGTCTTATTTGTTAAAAAGAAGGACGGATCTTTCAGAATGTGTATCGATTACCGAGAGTTGAACAAACTTACCATAAAGAATCGTTATCCATTACCAAGGATCGATGACTTATTCGATCAACTTCAAGGTTCAAGCGTTTATTCAAAAATCGACTTAAGATCAGGTTATCATTAACTGAGAGTAAGGGAAGAAGATATTCCTAAGACTGCTTTCAGAACGAGATACAGACATTATGAATTTCAAGTCATGACATTTGGTTTAACAAACGCACCTGTTGTATTCATGGATCTCATGAATCGTGGTATGTGAACCTATATCTGGATAAATTCGATAATATTGTTTATCGTTGATATTCTTATCTATTCTTGTATCGAAGAAGGAACATGCAATTCATCTTAGAAATTATCTTGAATTATACGTAAGAGAAATTGTATTGCCAAGTTCTCTAAATGTGATTTCTGGATTCATATCGTGCATTTCCTTGGTCATTCATAGACAGGCAAGGACTTCATGTTGACCCTGCAGATTGAAGATGTATGAATTTGGACATCTTCCACTACACCTACAAAAGTGCGTTAATTCTTAGGATTCGCCGGCTATTACCGAAGATTTAACGGGAAGTTTTTCAAAAAATGCAAAGCTTTGACTAAATTAACCCAAAAAAAAAACAAGAGTTAATCTGGGGCGTAGAAACTAGTAATTCAGGCTTTTCATCTCCTTAAACAAAAACTCTGTTAAGCACCAATTTAGCATTACCAAAGGAAACGATAAATTTGTCTTTTTACTGTGAGGCATCTCTTCACGGGTTAAGGAGTTGTATATTAAGGCAAAGTGAAAAAGTCATTGCTTATGCATCTCGAAAACTCAAACTCATGATGAAAAACTTTACCACTTCATGATCTCGAATTTGGAGCAGTAATATTCGCTCTTAAAAAATCTGGAGACACTATCTATACGGTACAAAGTGTACAGTTTTCACTGATCACAAGAGCCTTCAACATATTCTTCGTCAAAAATAATTGAATATGAGGCAACGCCGATGGTTAGAATTACTCCAAGATTATGATTGTGAGATTTGCTATCATCCGGAAGGCAAATGTTGTAGCAGAGCTTAAGCGAAAGAAACAATCAAAAACCTCTCCGAGTTCGTGCATTAATCTTAACCCTTCATCCAAAATTACCATCTCAAATTTACTCGAAGCCCTAAATGAGCCATTCAAAGAAGAAAATGTCAAAAACGAGAACCTACGAGGAATGGACAAATCATTTGAAATTCGTCCTGATGGAACTCGTTGTATCAAAAATCGAAGCTGGTTACCACTTTTTGGCGGATTAAGAAATTTAATCATGCATGAGTCTCATAAAATCAAAATATTTTATTCACCGGGTTCTGATAAAATCTACATGTTTAAAAAAGAAACTTATTGGGGGCATAAACATGAAGGAAAATCATCGGCATAATATGTTAAGCATGTGTTTACATGTTCTAGAGTTAAAGCAGAATGTCAAAAAGCCATCTGGCTATCTGGTACAACCGGAAATTCCTATGTGGAAATAGGAAAGGATAACAATGGATTTTGTTACAAAGCTACCCAAAACCTCAACCGGACATGATGCCATCTGGGTCATTGTCGATCGTCTTACCAAATTAGCACATTTCATTCCCATTCGAGCGACTGATAGTATGGAAACTCTTACGAGGTTATACATCAAAGAAATAGTCTCTCGACATGGATACTCCAATCGTTATCATCTCAGATCGTGACAGTTCATTTCAACGTCAGATTCTGGCAATTCATTGCAAAATGCTTTGGGTAATCAACTAGCATGAGTAACAACATTTCATCCTGAAATCGACTGGACAAAGTGAAAGAACCATCCAAACACTCGAAGACATGCTACGAGCTTGTGTTATAGATTTCGGGAAAGGATGGGATAAACATTTACCATTGGTAGAATTTTCCTACAATAACAGTTATCATGCCAGTATCAAGGCAGCACCGTTCGAAGCACTTTATGGTCGAAAGTGTAGATCACCTGTTTGCTGGGCCGAAGTTGGAGATTCTCAACTTACGGGACCAGAAATAATTCAAGAAAAAAAAACCCATGAAAAGTTCGTACTAATTCGTCACACTTTTCCCTCCTTTTTTAACCTCCTTTTTTTTCTCCGTCGCAAAATACAAGAGATCGACAAAGAAGTTATGCCAATATAAGGCGAAAGCCTTTAGAATTTCAAGTTGGCGATCGTGTTATGTTAAAAGTATCACCCCGTAAGGGTATCTTTCGATTCGGAAAATGAGGAAAGCTTAATCCCCGATACATTGGACCATTCAAAATCCTTGAACGAATTGGCCCAGTGGCGTACAAACTAGAGCTTCCTAATTGCTTTCATTTTTGTTTCTTTTACTTGTTTTTGCTTTTTTTTTAGTAGAAATAGTTCCTAACCAATCATTGACCATTCAAAACACGCGATCACAAACTTAATCCTGATTTTCAATTCACGCCTCGACGGGAAACGACCCGGGAAGGTTTTTTTTAGGGTTTTTGCTTTGGATAATAGTAATAAATTTCTTAAAAGCCTTAGGAATACTTATCTCTCTATTATTGATCTTACCCTTATTATATATTTATATTATATTATATTTATATATATTAAGTGACGAGTCAATTTTTGGCGCAGTTGCCGGGGAGGTGTGCTACGATTATCGTGTTTACGTTTGAAGATTAGTTTTTGAAGACCCTTCCTCGTGAAGTTATCATTTTCCATTTGTTAATATTTTCTTCTTATTATAAAAATCAAAAATACCAACAATACTTTTCCTAAAGTTTTGAAAGTACCAAAAAAGTTGAAAAACCAACAAAACAAATCGTGTTGTTAATCGTTATAATCGGCTCACCTTGAATTAATAAGTATCGAAACAAAAGTCTTAAAGAGCCTTCGGGTATATGACTTAAGTAAAATCCTGAGATACAAAAGTAGGATTTGCGGGAGGAAAAGTAAGTACACAATTAGTATTTATGAGTAGTGTTAGTGTCATGACTTGTAATTAACAATGATCTTGTTTTTAAGCTTAGCATGGGAAAAGTGAAAAATCGGGGATGATGAAGTTATCTTTTAGACACTTAATTGTGCTTTTTTGTTCTATGATCCTCAAAGTTACCAACAAGGTAATGAAAACATTACATTATGTCAACACAAATAAGTTGTAGTTAGGTAGTTAATTATAAAGAAAAATCACAAAAAGAGAAAAAAATCTTTGAAAATGGGAAGTCGGGTGTTTTATAACTTGTAATCTCTTATCTCTCTCAACAAAACTCTTTGCTACTTTTCAAAGGTTTAGTTTGGGGAATTTTCGAGGTATTTGGTTATAAGGCATGTGATATTGCGTGAGGACACACAATCGTTTAGTTTGGGGAATTTTGATAAGTGTAAAATACACATATCCGTTTATACCTAAAAAGACCCAATTAAACCCAAAACAGACCAAAAATGGCAAAAATATGCTTGTATTTGTGTTTTGTGTGTGCAGGTACGGATAAGTCAAAAATATCAAGAAAACATTCAAAAACGAGCTAGCCCGGACACGAGAATCAGAAGAGTACAAAGCCGAAGCTCCAAAAGCCCAAAGCCTTTGCCAAATTTCCTTTTATAACATCTCCAGGGACCAATCTTGCTATTTTCGAAAGTTCTTTATAACTTAAAAAGAGGAAATGAAAGAGAGGGGCCAAATGTGTTAACTTCCCAAACTCCAACAGTTTTAACTGTCGAAAAAGGAGCGGGAACCCCTTTTACTATTCATCCGTCTTCTTCATTTCACCCCCATGGTAAAACAAGGGGCAAATCAAAATTAGAGGGTGATTAAGTCAATTCAAGAGGTCTACATCACAAACCCAGGGTCAAATCAGTCTTTATCAAAGGATTCATTAAAGAAGAGCCACGTCAACAATTAAAGAAGCACAAGTTTATGTGGGTTTTTGTGCTAATTTACTCACAAAACTAACACAAACGTCACATCAAGGGAATGACACGCTGGCGATCCTTAGATACACACATCTTGATCAAACGGCTACAAATGATGATCAAATGATGGAAGCAATGATTGGCCAGGATTAAAGTTTGGAGAGCAAGGCAGAGGACCTAGAAGCTTCAGCTTGGCACTATAAAAAGACCTCACTTCTCACACACACACCATCCTAGTTTTTACGTTTTTTTTATCTAGCTTTTAGTCGATTTTTAGTCTATCTTTAATTTGTATCTTTCTTAAATGTAATTTCCTTTTTCAAGTATTGTAATCAGCTTCTTCAGTTAATAAAATTCAGTTTTTAATGTTTTAAATCTCGTTTTCTAAACTTTCATTTAAAGTCATAAGCTCTCTTATTAAGCCAAATTGTTTCAATAAGCTCATATTAAGCTCTTTCAGTCTATAAGCTGAAATAGAGCTGTTTGAATTCAGTATTAACCTTATCTAAACCTTAAATCAGTTTAATCTCATATGGATCTTATTGTATCTAAGCTTTTGGAAGGGGATCTTACCTTGGAAGAGATCCCAAGGACTTTTACTCTAGCTTATTACTAAGCTAGAGAGCTTGTAGCTGCCTTAATTGGTCACTCACAAAACTAACACAAACGTCACATCAAGGGAATGACACGCTGGCGATCCTTAGATACACTCATCTTGATCAAACGGCTACAATTGATGATCAAATGATTGGAGAAATGATTCGCCAGGATTAAAAGTTTGGAGAGCAAGGCAGAGGTCCTAGAAGCTTCAGCTGGGCACTATAAAAAGACCTCACTTCTCACACACACATAATCTAGGTTTTAGTAGTCGATTCTAGTTTTTATATAATTTTTAGCTTAAATTCGTATTTTTACTTAAATGTTCTTGTAATTTCCTTTTCTAGTAATGTAATTCAGTTTTCAATTAATGAAATTCAGTTTTAATTTGTTATAAGCTCTTCTTATTTTCAACCTTTAAGCTTTCTTAATAAGCTAAAATTGTCTCAATAAGCTACTCATAAGCTCTTTCAGTCTATAAGCTGAAATAGAGCTGTTTGAATTCAGTATTAACCTTATCTAAACCTTAAATCAGTTAAACCTATTATGGATCTTATTGTATCTAAGCTTTTGGAAGGGGATCTTACCTTGGAAGAGATCCCAAGGACTTATACTCTAGCTTATTCATAAGCTAGAGAGCTTGTAGCTGCCTTAATTGGTCCTCTTGTTTAGCTAGAGGAGTTTGTAAGTTTCTCTTCCATTTACCTTTAAATTCTAGTTTTAAATATTGATGTTATTGCTTGCTATGTTTAGATTTGCTTATTTGCTTATTCTCTTTGCTTATTAGTGTTTAAATGTCTCTTCTAGTACTTATTAGTTGTTTGTTTTAATCTGTTTTTGCTTCCATAGTTATAGATCATTAGTTACTCATTTCTGTCATAAAAACTCATAAAAACCAAAAATATTAGTTTAAATAGTTTAGATCTCAGATTAAGGCTTATTCAGTTGTTTAATCATGATCATTAAGTTTGTTTTAAGCTAGTTTTTATCTGGTATTTAGCACTTGTTCATTAAATTTCTCTTAAAAAGCTTTTCTAAATCCTGTCAAAATGATAAAGGGGTGTTTGGTTTAGTGCACTCTAAATTTGCACTAGCAGTATTAACATAAGTTAATACTGCTGAGCCTTTGCACTACCAGTACTAACTTCCAAGATAGTACTGCTTTCACAAGTTAGTACTGTTAGCTTAAATCTCAGTAGAATTAAATTTAGTTTCAGCTTATTTAGATTTAGTTTTCATTTTCTAGCTTATTTCATTGCTTATTTAGTTTTCAAAAGTCAAAATTGCACCAGCAGTACTTTCAAGTGAAAGTACTGCTGAACTTTTATACTAGCAGTACTAACCTCAGTTAGTACTGCTGTGTTCATAGCTTAGTTTAGATAAGTAATTTTAGGATTTAGCTTATTAAATTCAGTAGGATTTAAGTTTTCATAGAGCTTAATACATTTTAAGTCTTTATTTGCAGTTTCTAGCTTATTTCCTTAGTTTAATTTAGCTGTCAAAAGTCATAAAAACCTGAAAATTCCAAAAAAAAGTAGGAACTTAAGTAGAGTCTAAATTTGTTAATTCAGCCTTTAAGTCTAGATTTTATAGCTTATTTAGATAGATTATAAGTAGTTTGTTAAGTTCTTAAAGTTTTAGAATCTAGTTTAGCTTATTAAGGTTTTTAGCTTATTTCAATTGTGTATTTCTTTGCTTATTTCTTGAGTTTGCTTAGTTCTTGATCAATTTCAGTAGCATAAAAGTAGTTTAAGCTTTAATTTCTTTGCATTTTTAGATTAAGCACATCATTAGCTTTCTAGATCACTTTTCCTTTTTAAATTTAAGTTTTATTTGAGCTCACAATCGCTGTTTTAGTAAAACTTAGCCCAAACCCCTAGTTTCTGTAACAGCTTATTAATAAGCTCTTTTTAGAGCTTATCTTTGAGTTTCAGACTATAGTGCTTTTGTTAAAGTTGTTCCCACTAGCTCCCTCTACAACTTTGCTTCTTTGAGTTTTTCATTTTAAGCTCTTTGAAATTTCGAATGCTTTATGGACTTAGTTTGTTGTCGGGATAGATTCTCAGGGTAGAAAGTGTAACTTTTCAATCTTAGTTGTTTTTCAGTCAGTTCCCCCGTCAGTTAGTGTTTTTCCCCGTTAGTCCTTTTCCTTTTGCACCATTAGTCCATTAATTAAGTTTTAAATTAGTTTATTAAGTTTTAATTAATAATTAGGGTTAAGTTTTAATTAGTTTAATTAAACTTTTATAAAAAGATAAAAATTAGGGCTTTTATTTTTAATAGTTTTCGGAAATTTTTCTTTATTTAGCAAAATTTTAGTTTACATTTTTAGGGATTTAAAATTAGTTTACTTGCTTAATTGTCATTATTTGTTGCTTCTTAATTTCGTAGTAATAGCTTATCCAAAATATCTTTGTTCCATTCAAATCAGGATCCGAACATAAAACGTGGTTTCAATTTCACTAGTCATTGGGGAAACGACCCGGGTGATCATACTTGCCCGGTCAAACTTACGTATTATATATTATATTATATATATTTTTGAGAGTGAATTTTATCAAGGGTAACTTGGTAACTTTCTTAATTACTCTTATAAAAGTATTATATTTTATATATATTTTACGTGTGTAAAACTACAAATCAAGGGATAAAATGGACTATTCAAGTGGTCGTATACATGGTGGCAAGGTCAAATCAGTAAATCCAAGGCAATTCATTAGCTCCCTTGAAAGTTTTCTTTCTTGTATTTAAATTCTAAAAGTAAAAAAAAATCATAAAAATTAAAAAGAATAAAAATATTTTCATTTGTAAATATAAGTAAAAGTTAATAAAATAGAAAAAATCAAAAACATTAAAAAAATTGTCCATTTAAAAAGAATATAATAAACAAAGTTGGTAATCGAAAACACCAACATATAATAATCTTTCTATTGTGATTATTTTCACATTTCTATTACGTCGTTAGTGAACTTGCAATTGTTCCCCAAATCGTAATCAAAGATTTAACACTTGCTTTTGTGTCTCTACAAGTTACGGGCTCACCTTGAAAAGAAATTTTCAAGAGCTACGTGAAGTAGTTGATTATTTGGTTTAAGTCTCTTTCGTGTAACCGTTAAAAAAATAATAATAATAATATTAAATAAGAAAAAATATATCTTTAGTATAAAGTTTTGCTTTTTAATTGTTAGTTTTCCTTTTTATGCGCACTACGTGTTGTCGCAACTCTCGAAAACAGTCACAAAATCTTTGCCGGTTTTGATCCTATTTGTTGATGACAAAAAGTTGTTCTAATGGCCGACATGGTAGTTAGCTCTCGGTAGTGAATGGTGGTCGGCTGGGTTTTATGGGGGGGGGGATCGTAGTTATTGATGTCTTGTTTATTTTTCATATACGACAATGATGTAGAAATGGGATTAACTCTGTGGTGGCCTTGGTATCCATTTTAAGCGGTGGGTTGGGACTCCTCGTGTTGCGTGCGGGTGGAAGAAGCGTATCATAATGTTTGGTTGGGTGGGTGCCGGCGTTTCGTTCGTGATATTCAGGTTTGCTAGGTGGAAAATGGATGTATCCATGTGGTACCATCGGCACTCTAGTCACTACTGTGGATGCGGGGAATTTAGTGGAATGATTTCGTTGCTCCTCATAGATTAAGGTTCATTTAATAGGTTGGTTGACCTTGTGGAGATTTTTGGTGGAATTGTACAACTGGGGTCTTGTTTTGACAACGATTGGGAACCCTGGCTCTCGAGGAGCATTAAACAACGTTGGCATTGTCATGGATGACTCTTGGATGCTATTTTGATACTTTTGAAAAACTTTTCCAATATCTTTCGTGTCTGGTCAAATTCTAGACAATTAAGACCATGCAATACAGTCCTCCTCAATCACGATACATTTTTGATTGCTATCTTTTTGTGTTGTTGTGTCGCGATTCGACTGTGGTTCTAGTTGAGGTGGGGTGGTGTTTCTATGGGGTTATTATATATTCGGACGGGTTGGGGCTTTGGGGAATACTTGAGTTACTGGAGGGTTGCGCATCGTTAGGGTGGTATTTGCGTTGGTTGGATTAAGTTTTATTTTGGAGTGGGTTTATGGGGGTTGGCTTTGTTCTGTGTAGAAGGGATATTTCTTATTGTTGTGGATGGGGGGGGGGGGGCGTCTGGGTTGTTTTATGAAGGGATAATGGGGTCACTTTTGATGTGTGTACTAGATATTATCGGTGTTGACGGAGGTACTCACGGGAGCTTCAGTTTGTAATTGTCTGCCCGTCGTGTCGGTTAGTAGGAGTAGGAATAGCGCGAAGCTTTGTGAGAAGGGAGGGGCGTAGTGACATTGGATACTCACGTCCGTCGATACCCTCAATTTTTAGTTTGTTTATATCTCAAATCGTGCGTGGTGCAACGGACGACTTGCGCTTAGTGCTCTCTGGTGATGGACTTAGGTGGGATTTGCGGTTGGGCGAGTGGGGAACTCAATAGCCGTCAACAGGTAATTATTATCGATTATGACCCTCTGTGCAAAAGTTGAATTTGATTTGTTGGGGTGCGTATTTACCAATCTAGTGATTGTAAATTTTTATGGAACATGTTTTTATGGTTATTTTTGATTTTTTTATTTTTTTTTTTTTTTTTTTTATGATATTGTTCTAATAAATTGAAACAAGAAAATTATTTTAGTGTGTGTATTTAATATGATATATTAACAATAAGACAAGTTCAGATCAAAGTTGGATAAAAATCGTAGCAAATGCCTCCCCGGCAGCGGCGCCAAAAATTGATTCGCGAACGGTATACACTTATATAGCAACCCTAATACAGATTCTAACCGAATGCCCTTGACCAAGGCAAAAGGTCAAATTCCACAAAAGGATAAATAACAAGATAGAATCAATTATAAAAGATTCTCGGGAAAGAGATATTCCGCGCTCGGTCGTATGTCCCAACGAGGCTTGCAATTGAAAGTAATACTGGTTTTGATGAGAATGATTGAGGAGATATATGATGGAAACACTGATATTAAATTACAACTAAAATTAATTAAATAATAAACCTAATTATAATCTACGGGAAACAAATATAGGAAATGGGGATCTTAAAAACTACGGCGAAAACAAAATTGTTATAGGGGGAGAAATCCTAAAATTAATTATTACTAAAAATATACGGGGAACAGAATCAGGTATCGGGAAACCTAATATTAAAAATTAAGAAATAATGCCTAATTAAATTAAAAATCAAAATTAAATTTAATTAAGTTAATTTGAAAATAAATTAATTAACTAGAATAAAAACGCGGAGGTCGTTTGAATGCGTTTAAACGAAAAGAACACGGTAATAACGCACCGGATATAAACAGGGTCTAGACTGGAAATTTTATAAAAAATTAAACCTATACTAAATGTTTTATTTTCCTAGACACTAATGACAAAAGGAAAAAATTTTAATAAAAAAATAAAAATATTTTTTTTATTTATTTTTTTGGATTTTTTTATGGAATTTTCTAAGAGGAAAGTAATAAACTTAAAATCTATTTTTAAAATTGCTAGAAAAATTTACAAATTTAACTGGAAAATTAAGAAAAATGGTTTTAAGATACTTAAAATAGAGTGCAGAAATTTAATGGATGAAAAGCCCTAATTTTTAAAAGCTAATTGAACCTATTTGCTTAATTAAAATTATAAACCCTAATTATTTAAACTAAAAACTAAAATATTAACTATTTTATTTAATAAGAAAGACAGGGTAGAATGTGAAATAAGGAAAGATAAGGGTAGGCGGGCGAATTTTAGCAAATTTACAATTCAGTGAAAATGGGTTGCCCTGAACTATGAGAAAGATACCAAATAGACCCTACGCTATCAGCTTATTTTGGCTTATTAAAAAGTGCTTTTCAGACAAAACTTAAAACTACAAAGTTGTAGACTAGCTTAATCATTAACACTTTAACAAAGCACTTTCAATTTCGACCAAAGAAAATTGCTGAAAACTAAGCACTAGTCTTTGCTGTTACAGAAGTACTTGTTTCCTCTACTTTTGGATTTTTGCTTATTTGAGGGTTAATTACTTGATGAAAAATTAAAACTAAAAGTGGCTTATGGAAGATTAAGTTGGAGGTGCATTAAGAAGATATTGAACTAAAATTAACCTATGCTTAACAAAACTTGAAAGAAAATTAAGATGAAAAAATGCAAGTTTTGATGAAACTGTTTTTTAGCTTTTTTCTCATAAGCTAACAAGCTTATTTTTGGACCTTAGGTGCTGAGATTTTGAAAATAAACTAACCTAGCTTACTCTAATCAACCTAGCTAAAAGGATTTGTAAAACTCTAAAAGGAAATGAGAAATTTCAAAAATTAAAATGCCAAAATCTAATGCTGCTTATTAGAATGCTGCTGATGCAATTGGTCTTTTCTTAAGATTCAGGCTAAATTTCAAGTAATGACTTCTCAAACCTACTAACTCTTTGTATCTAAACCTACTTTGGTCAAATGCTGAAATCTCACAAGTTATAAATCTCTTAATGCTAACAAATCTTATTCTATTAAAATGCCTCTGGTGCTGAGGCAATGACTTTTTTACACTTCTAACTTTTATAACTCTTATAAAACTAAACCTTAACTTTAAAAATATGTTAATCTTTGTATTTATACTCTAAAATCATCATGATCCCATGAACAGCTTTTGGCAAGGAAAGATTGACTTTACGTCAAAATAGGCTAATTCCCAAACATCTTTTACTAATAAAGCTGGGTAAACTATTTTGCACTAAAATTTTTATTTAAAACTCTAAAACAGCTTAACCTTATATCCCTAACTTTCTACTATATCTAAGGCTAACTTAGCTATTTAAAGCTTCTTAAAACACTAGTCTTATTAGGAGATTAAGCTAGTTGTTCTACTAGCGTAATCTATTAATACTAGATAGGATTATAAAAAAAATGAATTTGCACAATTTTATTCTTTCTAAACCTTAAAGATTAAAACTAATTAATAAGACTAATCAATATCATTGCTCAGTTTTAAGCAAAAAATTTGAATTATGAATAAGCAAATGTTAAAACTCAACACTCTAAGCTCTTCCTCTCGCCTCTACTCGATTAATTAGAACTGGATGGATTGGATAGTATCAGGCACAAGAGCTATCTATAGTTGAGTGAGTAGCTCAAATTGGAAAACATAAGTGACTCTCCAAAGTCTCTAAACCAGGGCTAAAAGCTCAATAAGCTAAGATAGAGCTTATTTCTTCCTTTTGAACTCCAATTTTGTAAGATTATGATTCAAGTGATATTTAAGATTGTAAATGAGTTAAACTGATGTAATGACAAAAACTTATAAACAACAACCTTTTACATAAAATTGGCTTATTTAGAATCAATAAGATAAAACGAGCTATATTTAAAATTTTGACTGTAGCAATAAAAAGAAACTACTTAAACTTTTTGTGTTAAAAACAAAGCAAATTACAACTTAAACTCTTTAAAGTAGAACTGAGTACAACAATACAAAAGAAAAGACTTAAATTAAAAACATTAAAACTGAAACAGGGTAAAATATGGTGTGTTTGACTTCGGCTTGGTCTTGGCTCTTTTATACAAGTCCCAAGAGGTCTCTTTGGTCTTCACTTGTGCTTGTTGTGTGAGTGTGATGCTTCCCAAGCAATCCTAACCCTTCGTTTGCCTTGCATCATTCTCAGCCATGGATGGGGTGCTTCGGGTTGTGTGATTTTGCCAGGGGAGAGGTTATAGGGGCAATGGGTTGTGGGAAATGGGTATGGGTGAGCTGTGAGTGGTACTTGGGATAGTGGTATTGCAAGAAAACAGTGGGAGAGGGGGGTTTGAGTTTTGGCGGGTAAGGGGTTTGGGTACAGTTTGTGGTTGCAGGTTTAAATGAAAGTTTTGGAAATGATGCACTTTTGACCCCTCATGTTTGGTTCTCTTTTCATTTTCTTTTGGCCCGAAAATTCAGTTATAATGAAGTTTGGAAAGTGACCAATATGGTCCCTGCGTTTTATAACTAAAAGAATAAGAGGTTTTGATAAATTACAAAAACAGTCCCTCTGGTTTTATTTATAAAAAGAAAACTGCCATTTGGCAGTTTTAGTCCTTCTTTTTATTTTACCACTTTTCTTTTATAAAAAACTTTATAAATGACAACCTTTAAGTACCTAAAGTTTTTGTAAAAAAGGATTAATGGGCTTTTGTTTGGCTTGGGTTTTGTTGTTGGACTTTTGGGCTTGTATTGGGCCCAATTGAGTGTGTCTGGGCCCATAAGGTTTGGGTTTGGCTATTGGGCTTTTTCAAGCCCAATAAGGTTATGAAGTGGGTTTTGTGTGTACAATGGCTGAGATTGGCTGTAACTGGGCTAGGATTGGGCATTCAAAGTCTTCACAGTCTTTGTCAATTGTACAATATGGGCTGTTGAAATTGATTGAGGGCACCATTGTGGTCTTCATAGTCTTCTGTTTATACTGCTTGGCGTTCCCGGCCCATCAGATGGCGTGAAGATGCATCCAATAGTATTCTTCAGTTCCGGCTTCGGTTTGACTGTGATTTCTTTCAGTATTGATCTGACTTTGGCATTTTTGGACTTTGGCCTTGATTTTTGCACAGTCTTTTCCATTTCATGCTCAGTTTGTCATTTGGCTTGGTTTTCTGTTTTTTGTTGATATCCACTTTCATGCACAATAAAATGCAAAACAAACATATATTTGGCAGTTTTTGTCTGTTTTTGGGTCATTTAGCTCGTTTTAGAGGTAAAAGATATGTGTAATTAAAGCACTTATCAACGTATCGATCCATCTAAAAACAGGAATCAAATCTTAGTTTCATATTTGATTTTCGTGCTAAAATTTTTTCTATCCTACTGATTGTTTATCCATTGTTACAGGTAGTGCATGAAAAAGAGTTCTATGAGCAAACTATTCACACCTTATAAAGAACCTAAACGAGAATTTCGATCATCTGGGAGACACTTCAAGACACTAAGTCTTGACAAATTGAGATTGTCGGATTTTAATTTATTTTCTAACCAAGAATACTTGGAGGAAGAAGTTGCGGAAACAATGGCGGAAACTATGGAGAAATACATGAGCAAGACCCGAGCTGACTATGGATCGGGAGTTGCTAGGCCTAAAATTAAAGGAAAGGATAACTTTGAACTAAAAGGCCAATTTCTCAAGGAACTACAAACCAACACTTTCAGTGGTTCAGATCATGAAGATGCGAACGAACACATTGAGAAAGTTCTTGAGATCGTCGATCTATTCCACATTCCAAATATTACTATAGACCAAGTGATGCTTAGATCATTCCCTATGTCCTTAACTAGAGTTGCAAGCCGTTGGCTGAGAAACGAACCAACTTGTTCAATTACAACTTAGGATGGTCTTCAAATAAAAATTTGAAACAAATATTGCCCACCTGCTCGAACTGCAAAGAAAATGGAGGAAATCAACAACTTTCAGCAAGAACCTGATGAAAACCATTTTCTTGCATGGAGCGATTTATGATCTTGATGAAGTGTCCTCAACATTATTTAATGGAGATGCAAGAGGTAATCTTCGGTCTATAATGGAAGTTGATTGGGGAATTACTACTCGACAATATTCTGGTTCAAGAGTGCAATACCATTCTAAGGACTGCTGCTGATGCATAAGGTAGGCCATACCAAGATATGCTGAATACTCTCAAAAATGGGCATAATGGAAACATCTAGGTCAAGAAGTACTAAACTTATGACGGATTGACAGCTACTTAAAGTACACCAATAATCTTGGATGACAGATCAAGAAGTGAAAGAAGAGTCTTGTTGCTCAAGTCGGATGAGGTCCAATGCAAAGGCATTCCCATTACACCAAAGATTTGACCCACTCAAAGAAGAAAGGAAAACCCGCGGAGAAGCTTACAACACTTAATTGGTGGACCTTTTCAAGGGAGGGGGATATAAAGCAGCAAGCTCCAGGGATTATATCAATAGGAACATCGCAATCCTTACGTACCACAAACAAATGGCAATGTATGAATTACTACTGAGCAAGTTTCTTGAGTGAATCAGCAATGACCGAAAGAAGAAAACTTCAATTAGATTAAAGTAATCTTTTTGAGTTTTGAGGATGTTGCCATTAAAACAAGGAGCATCGTTTAAAACTATTGGAGAATTTCAAATCGGGAAAAGGAGCAATCCTGGTCTACAAGATAAGAGGATTTGGAGTCTACCTAGCTCTACTGAAGCAAACCCCAAGAGATCAAGTCAAGGCGAATTGTTTTGACTACTATTGATGCTGAATTCATACCCGATATGCCGTTATTGGAATCCTCCCAATATGACGTATCAAACTGGACAGAACCGTACACTGATGTACGAGACAAGACAAACGATGATTCCTTTTCCAAGTCGTTTGAATGGTTACTACTGTGATGAAAAGAAGGGATCATATGGACCATAATTCTCGAAAGCTTACTCTGAAGCTTCACATATCAATAATTCCATACCCCGAAAGGAGAAAGACCTAGGGAGTTTCACTTTACCTTGCTTTATTAATAATGTTTGCTTTGATAATGCCCTTGTTGACTTAGGAGCTAGTGTTAGTGTTATGCCTCTCTCGACACTATCCTCACTTAGGATTATGAGAATTACGCTCACATAAGTTGACAGTTCGATAGGAAACTGGAATTGAAATTTCCAAAAGTAATAGCTCAAAAACGTGCTAGTAGTATTGGTAATATTGTTTTCTAGTGAGACTTTATAATTATAGATATGTCCGAGGATATCAAAGTGCCCTTGATCCATCGGAAGACCATTTTTGTCTACCGCCCATGCTAAGATTGATGTTTACAAATGAAAGATTACTTTGAGGATTAGGGAAGAAAGAATTATTTTCAAAAGTGTTTAAATGCTAGTAGTTTTTAATTTTAAGAGGGTCGTACATGCTACATTTAAGAGAAAGGAATGAAGCTGTTTAGACGAGCAAGGATTATGGGAGATTCTTTGGTGTTAATAGAATCATTAGAACCTTTGAAATGAGAGATTATCATCGACATTAATGATCTAAATGAACCATTTAAGCTTAGGAGAAATCAAGGTGACGATTTGATTCCCACCATTAAGGAAGGTGCGTAATTGAGGAATTTAAAACTAGGGATGATGAACTTGATATTGGAATTGGTGATTACCCTAGTTGTTGCGACTATGATAAGAAGATCCATATAGATTATGCTTAGAACTTAAAGTTTTCATGGCAGAAGGAATTTAAAGTTACACTCGCTAACTTATTCCATTATTGTATGTCAATGTGATGTCCAAAAAGTTTCAATAATTCTATAAGAAAATAAGATGGTGTTACAAAAAAATAATGTTATAGGAGCTTTAATGAATGTGACTATTTTAGTTGGAACCTTTTCTATTCTGACGGATTTTGCAGTTTTAGAAAATATGGATGCTTATCGTGATGATGGGATGGCGATGTTATTTTGTGCGAACCATTTTTCGGGAAAGTTGGAATTGAAACAAGACGGTTCGGATGGTTATGTATTACCATTTACCGATGGTATCGTCAGTGTACTTACCAACTAGTGCCATCTACGGGTTTATACTCCACGCTAATGGCAATGTAACAAGATTCCACCATTACTGAAGGTAAGTGTTGAAGATAAGAATAATGGAATCTCGCATCCATACCAAAAGCTTAAGGGGTTCTACAAAGGAGTATTAAACTTAGGACTCGATTACATTCGAGATGCGAAGACGGAAGAATGGCTTACACGCGGGCACATAAAAGTGCTTCCCGGGAGACAACCCGGAATGTTATTTAATTTTTACTCGATCTGTCTTCCAAGCATCAATATCGGAGTATTCCGCTCCCATTCCATAGGATATTATTGTCTGGGCGTTATCACGTCTATACATTTTATGCACTTCAAAACCATTATTGTCATTCTGGCAATACGGACGTATTCATGCACTGTTACAGGTATTCACCAGACTGATGTATTGTAGTTTGTTGAGTTTAGTTTAAATTAACCGCAGGTTCCAAAATAGGAAAATGCCACCGGTTTTTCCTATTATTTGCACAGGACCTCAATGAAAGAAATATCGACGAATATTGCTAGAAATACAAATATGGAGATCTTGAAGTGTTGGAGTCTTGAAACTTCAAAGCGGCTGTTCAACACGAATTCTTACTCAATTAACTCAACATGGAGAATTCCAGCAATAGCAGGGGAGTTTCTCATTCTAATTTTTTTTAATTCTGTATTATGTTTTATCTATACACACGAGGAAATCGTATAAATTAAACGTGGGGTGGAGGGAATTAGAAGTATATTTGTCCTAAATTTTCACACTTAAAATGTTTTAGATTATGGCTTAAATTAAAAAAATTCAAGCATACTTTTGTGATAATTACATGTTACATAAACCCGCACACATCAATCCCTTATTTGATTTTGTAGGATTTTTTTCTTTTCTTTTGTACCATATTCGTTTCCAAATGTTTACCTCCAAATTCCAGCAAAAACATATGAGTGTATTGTGCCATGTGAATGTACGTGGACTGTAGCACTTGGACTTGGTATTCTTTGGAGACCACAGTGATGAGTACCTATAGATATAGATGGAATTTACTTGTTTAAATTTGGTAAATCTTTAGGTAACACCCAAAAAGCCTTTCATGTTGTTTTATGATAGTTAACTGGTTAGTTAACCCCTATATTAACCTTTTTTTACTCTCTCTTTTTAGAGTAAGATACCCTTTTGATACAAAACCATATAGCCAATCTTTAGGAAATAACAAACTTGTTTATTTCCGTTTCACCTTAAAAACCATTAGCCTACCTGTTAGATTAAGTTTATTTTATAGTTGCTTGTTACTTAATGTTGTTAAGTTTTTATTTCCGAGTCTTGTGTTCAAATTTTGGTATGTTGGAAGAATTTTTACCATCGCAAATGGGAATGTTATAAAGTAGTACAAAACTCATGTATTTTTACTACTAACACAATTAATTCGGTAGTCCGGAAGAATGAAGATACTACCGAAGAATTATCCGGAATTATTTTATGTATCGTGAGATGGTGAAATTACAACCGGTTTCGTATAGTTAGTATAGAGTTTGCAAAAAAGAAAAAAATCGAAAAATTAGAAAAAATGGCAATAAAAAAAAGAGAAGGAAAGTTTGGAAGATAATCGTTTGCAACTACGAAGGAATCTACACGAAGGAGTCGATTATACGTTGTTACAAATCGTACGATGTTAGAGTATTGTATAAAGTTGAAGATATCACCACTTGCCTTGTATAGTATGTAAAGTATGTGATGATTGGGAAGTTGACCATTATGGGAACGCCAACTTAGGTTGTTGTTTTTTATCTAAGATCAAGACGTTTGTAAATAGTTGTTTCTTAATCATTGTAACGGTCAAGAAGAGGTCTTTGCAACGGCATTCCAATCCATAGGAGACACCGTGTTAATTTCTTTATACTTTTGTAATCAGTTCGACTTTTTTGGTACTCTTTTCGTTAACTCGGTTTAGTTTCCTTGCCCAGACCAATTTACTCTTGTATTAATTATGATGTTGAAGGCTAATACCTTTAGTTATTAGCCATTATTATGAAGATCTGAATGTTTGGTTTTATTTATATCTTGATTTCTTAATTTATCATTGTATGCTTGTTTATGTTTATCAATATACTTGTTTATGTTCATCTTTGTATGCGGACCTATCATTCACTGGATATAGTGATACGGACCAAGTAATCAAGATGCCGGGATAGCTCTCCATATAGTGATTTACATATCTAGAATCATAGGATCACAAATATTGTCCTGCTAAATTCGTGCTAGGATACGCTGCTGGCTTAACTAGATATCGGATATTGCCTTTGGTTTATTGAACAAGTTGACTAGCAGGTGAACCTATATAATTTAACAAATAACGTTCTGATTCCATTGGATAGTTAGACAAGTGGACTACTAGAGTATAAATTGCCATTAAGCAGTAAGTGGGTAACAGTCTCTATGAGTTGGGGTTTAACATGATCACATTGATTAATTCTAGAAGGATTATAATCAGCAAATAAGGATGCTTTATGCGGATGCTTTAATTGTGACAGAATTAATGTGTCTAGGTCTTAGGATGAAGTCTCGCCTTTAGTCTAAGAATGATATGCCACATCAAGATTAAGTTAATCATTGCACTGAATAAACAAACAACTTCTATCGGGTTAATGATGGCAATATAGTTTCATTATAAGCTTGACCGCTGCTTTTATCTTATGTTAATTTGTTTGCGGGGGTTTAATAGTTGTTTTGAATGATTGTTCTCTCCACCAACCCGTGCCAGTCTCTTAGGCTGAAAACCCTTTTTACCTGTTAGAATTAGGATAGAACTAACATAGGATTAGCATAGGTTTAACTTAGATTAGAATTAACATAGATTAATAAAGCAAAATATTAATAAGTTAAGAGATTTAAACTCGCTTCAAGTGTTTGACATCCTACTTACCACGAATCTACTACCGACTGGGTTCACTGCCCGGATTTTAAGTGTTGTTTTTTGGGTTGGACTCTGACAAAATATAAAATTTAAACTTGAATCATAAAAATAACACACAACGATACACTCATGTTTTTGGTGCCGTTGACGGGGAAAGGTTAAAAATTAATCTTGATTTTTTATCTTTACATTTTTGGATTAGATTAGATCTAACCCTTAGGAGTAGTGTTAATTAGATTAGTGTATATTCTTGTATATTCTGTATATTTGTTAGTTTACTTGTTTGCTTGTATATTTGCGTGTTTAATTGTTTGTGTATTTAATTGTTTTCTTAATACACTGTTCTGGTAGATAACTCGATACGGCGTATCCACTACCATCGGATACAGCGTATCCAACCTTTTGTCCAATACAACATATTGATTCAACTGATTAATACGGCGTATCCACTTCCATTGGATACGACGTATCGATCATCTGGAACAGAATCAAAATCTGAGTTTTCGTATTTCATTTTTGTGCTAAAAATTTTTAGAGCAAATCCTACTGATTGTTTATCCCTTGTTACAGGTAGTACATGACAAGGAGTTCAACTAACGAACTATTCACACCTTACAAAGAACCTGAACGAGAATTTCGATCATCTAAGAGACACTTCAAGACACTAAGTCTTGACGAATTGAGATCGCCTGATTTCAATTTACTTTCTGACCAAGAATACTCGGAGGAAGAAAAAACGGAATCTATGGCGGAAACTATGGAGCAATACATGAGCAAGACCCGAGCTGACTATGGATCGGGAGTTGTTAGGCCCAAAATTGAAGATAAGGATAACTTTGAACTAAAGGGCCAATTTCTCAAGGAACTACATACCAACACCTTCAGCGGTTCGGACCATAAAGATGCAAACGAACACATTAAGAAAGTTCTTGAGATTATGGATCTATTCCACATTCCTAATATTATTGTAGACCAAGTGATGCTTAGAGCCTTCCCCATGTCCCTTACCGGAGTCGCAAGTCGATGGCTAAAAAACAAACCAACTGGTTCGATTACAACCTGGGAAGATCTGAAGACTAAGTTTCTAAGCAAATATTGCCCACCTGCTCGCACTGCAAAGAAAAAAGAGGAAATCAACAACTTTCAACAAGAGCCGGACGAAAACCTCTATCAAGCTTGGGAACGGTTTAAAGAGCTCTTGATGAAGTTTCCTCAACACTATTTAACGGAGATGCAGGAGGTAGTCTTGTTCTATAATGGATTGGATGTTCCAACTTGACAAATTCTTGATTCAAGAGATGCCATACCATCAAAGACTGTCATTGATGCAAAAATAGCCATCCAAGAAATGGCTGAATACTCTCAAAAATGGCACAATGGAACATCAAGAGTTAGAAGTACTAAAACTTCTGATGGATTAGCAGTAATACAAGCACAACTGAACAACCTTGGAAGAGAAATCAAAAAGGTAAATAAAAAAGTTTATGCTGCTCAAGTAGGATGTAAACAATGAAAAGGACCCTACTACACCAAAGATTGCCCAATAAAAGAAGAAGGGAACACCCTAGAAGAAGCTTACTACACGCAATTTGGTGGACCTTTTTAAGGAGGGGGATATAGAGCAACAACTCCAAGTTACTATCAAAGGAACAACGCAAATCCTTCGTACCAAGAATGAAGACAATCAATGGAAGATACCTTGAGTAAATTTATTGGAGAATAGGCAAAAAGACACGAAGAAAACTCAAATTTGATTAAAGAAATCAGAGCTTTGACAGATGCTTCCATTCGAAACCAAGGAGCATTAATTAAAACTTTAGAAATCCAAATCGGGCAAATGAGCAAGGTACTACAAGAAAGAGGATTTGGAAGCCTACCTAGCTCTACTAAAGCGAACCTGAGAGATCAAGCCAAGTCGATTTCAACTACCATTAAAGCTGATTCATACCCGATATGCCGTATTAGATCCTCCCAATACGCCGTATCCACTTGACAGAACCATACATTGATGTACGAGACAAGACAAACGACGATTCCATTTTCAAGTCGTTTGAATGGTTACTACTATAAAGAAAAGAAGGAATCATATGGACCACAATTCTTGGAAGCTTACTCTAAAGCTTTACATATCGATAAATCCATACCGCAAAAAGAGAAAGACCCAGGGAGTTTCACATTACCTCGCTTTATTAATAATGTTTGCTTTGATAATGCCCTTGTTGACTTTGGAGCTAGCGTTAGTGTTATGCCTCTCTTGACCTACCTTAACTTAAGATTAGGCGAATTAGCTCACATTAAGTTAACAGTTGAATTGGTAGATAGGACAGTTAAATATCCAAAAGGAATAGCTGAAAACGTACTAGTAGGAATTGGTAAATTTACTTTTCTCGTAGACTTTATAATTCTTGATATGCCCGAGGATATCTATGTGCCCTTGATCCTTGGAAGACCATTTTTTTCTACCGCCCGTGCTAAGATTGATGTTTACAAAAGAAAGATTACATTAAGGGTCGGGGAAAAAAGGATTGTTTTCACAAGTGTAAAACCTGCTGGTAGTTTAATTAAGAGGGTCTACATGCTAAGTTTGAGAGAAAAAATAGAACTTGATTTAGAAGCTAGGCTTATGGGGGAAACTTTGGTGTTAAATAGATCATTAGACCCTTTCTTGGAAGATTACATTGAACTAAATGATCTAAATGAACCATTTGAGCTTAGGAGAAATCAAGGAGATGATTTGATGCCCACCATTGAGGAAGGTGAGGTAATTGAGAAATTTTGAACTAGGGATGATGAACTTAATGTTGGAATTAATGATTACCCTAGTTATTACGACCATGATAAGAAGATCCATATAGATTGTGCTCATAACTTAAAGTTTTCTTGCATAATAGGATTTGAATTTACTCACGCTAACTTTTTCCTGTTATTGTATGTCAATGTGATGTCCAAAAAGTTTCATAATTCTATAATGAAAGATAAAATGGTATACAAAGGAAATAATGTTGTAGGAGCCTTAATTAACATACCTTTCTTTGTTGGAACTTTTTCTGTGATGACGGATTTTGCAGTTTTAGAAAATATGGATGCTTATCGTGATGAAGGAATGGGCGATGTTATGTTTGGTGAACCGTTTTTAAGAGAAGTTGGAATAAAA
>BQNB010027419.1:5507-57654 GCA_026074375.1 Tanacetum coccineum | reverse complement strand
TACCCCAAGAATTATGAATTGAAACCCCATTATTATTTGGACAATGATTTGAATGGTTTTAAAGTTTTTGAATTGGTTTTCTAATTCTACAAATAAAAACACATATTACATGTTAAGGAAAGAAAACAACTAAGCAATTAAGCTATTGAACACAAAAATGTTAACGGGAAATGTAAAAACACAACTAAACGAGCAAGTATATCAAATTTAAGACCTACGAATGCAAATTTAATTTCTAAACCTTCTAAATATTAAAAGTAAATTTTTAGAAAGAGAAAATTATTTTTTTTATTAATTTTTTTTTGATTTTTTAAAGTTTTTAAACAAAATAAATGCACGAAAATTACTAAAGTTTGAAATAAAAATCCTAGAAAATTACAAAAAATTGCTTATGATGAAAAGTTTGCAGGAAAATTAAAAACTTAAAAGTTGCTGAAACGAATAAGCCCAGATAAATCAGTTAAGCACTCGAAGTGCTTATTTAGCAAAAAGCCTAAAAAATGTGATAAAACTATTGTTTGTGGACCCTTGGACGTAAAAGTCCCAAGGGCGCAAATGGTTTGTGAAGTGTGTGTGTAAAAAGGTTGAGATTGAGGTCTTGGGTTCGAGCCTTGCTCACCCAAGACTTCCCTAATTTCCCCTTTTTTTATTTTTGAAAAACTATTTAAACAAACTTAAAGAACAACTTATAAAAAACATTTTTTACTAAAGAGGCTTTTTGTGAAAACAACTAAATAAGCTGGAAAAGAGCTTATAAGGATGACAGATTAGACTTAAAGCATTATTGGCTTTTGCACAAAACTTAAATGATTAATAAGCTTGAATAAGCTTAAGCCCCAACCAAATAAGCTACAACTCCTTTAAATCAAGCTAATAAGCAAATTTAAAGTACCTTTAAGCAAAACAATAAGCCATAAGCTGAAAAAGTCAAATAAGCATTTTTGCACAAATCAGTTTACCAAACAGTCAACAAGGCAAGTTTGAGCTTATTTTTAAGCAAGCTAATGGAACCTTATGGTTTAATGACTAATACCTCTTTGAAGCTCATGCTAAAAACTACTTAAATCAACAATCTAAAATTATTTTGAAAATCAAATAAGCAAAGAAAATGCTAATTGAAAAAGTTGCTTATGCAGTTTGAGTATTTTTGGTTTTTTTTGTTGCAAATTTAATGAAAAAGAAAAAGTACTGATTTGTAGGCCTAAAACAGATACCTAAATAAGCTTTTAAAACTATATTAAGTCCTAACCTATCTAGATTGACCTATAATCTACTTGTGCACTTAATTTCAAAAGCTAACTCTAATTCTAACTAGCTTAATTTTCAGCTTGAAAATGACCAAAAGCTATTTTTGATTGCTGATGCAGTTGATAATTTTTAAAGCCAAATCTCAAAACCACATATGCAGACCTTTAAAACTTGTTTCTACACTAGCTAAACACTAAAACAAGTATGAAATTACCAACAATAGCAACTAGAACAAATCAAAGCACACAATGCAATGAAACTGAGCTTAAAACCTCAGATTCATACAACCAACACATAAACTTGTAAAAACCTGATTTAAGCCTACAAAAACTTTAAATCCAAACCTTATAAACCTAAATATAAAATTCAAATTCAATATAAATAACCAAGTACCACTTGACAATACTAACCATGTAGTTAGTCCTGCTAGCCAAACACCCCTTAAAAACTTCTAAACCTTATTATCTTGTAACTTAATCCAAAACTTTGATCCAAAACAACTTTTTACAATTATTAATATCAATCAAAACTAATTAAACAAGTTTCATTAGATTCTAACACAAAATTATGACAGATCAAAATTAGCTAATGAACACAGTTTGAAGCTATTATGCAAACTAATCAATTATAAACCATAACAAGCATAAACTAAGATCGAAAAAACTATAACAAGATCAATCTAATACTTCTCTAACAGATTTAATAACTAGATTACTAAACTACACTAACAGATCATAAGCATTAAGAACATAGCAAATTCTAAACTAAAACTTTGTAAATGAAAAGGAAAAGAGTTTAAGACCTTAAATCTCAGCTAAACAGAGATCATATGCTCAAATTAGAGCTTATTCTTATAGCTCTAGCATCTCAGCTAGGGAATAAGCCATTGGATCACTTCTAAGCTTGATCCACTTCTAAAACTTGGCTTATTCCTTTAATCCTAACTCCTAGCCTTCAGGAACTATTACCATACTTGAATATAAGCCATCCAATTCCAAAGAGTATTCAAGTTTTTAAGAGCTTAACAACTTATGAACAAATGAGCTTATGAAACAGTTTCATTTATTTATAACAAATATAGAAAATGAACAAAAGGTTTGAAAGTAAAACTAAACTTTTATTGATGTATTATATGATACAATACATTTGGAAAAAGAAAGGGTACAATAAGCTATAAGCTAAACATTGCTGAATTTAAAAGCTAAACTATGCTAAACAAACTTAAAAGGGAAAGAAAAACTAGACATCATCTAAGTGAATGTAAGGTGGTACTTATAGCCACCAAGTGAGCTTGGGAGGTTAGTTAGACGCTCCCTTAGATTCCAAAAGCATCTTCCATCTTGTCCATTGATCCCTAACTAATCATTGCCTTTGATTTTTAGCCATTGGATGAAAAGGGTCACACGGATTGCCAGCTTGGCAATCCCACCTTCTTGGAAGCCTTATGTTTCTTTTGAACTAGTTTTAGTGTAAAATCCCAAAATTGGTGTGTTTCTTTGGTGGATGCATGTCATTCCTTGTTGTCAGAAGATGTCAGCTCAGCCAATCATTGGCTTGGATGACGTCTTTGCTTGCTGAGTTAGAGCTTAGCAATAGAATCTTTGAGCCACGTAGGTTGAGTAGCAATCATACTCGGGAATTCTTTCGTGTTTTTGGTGCGTGATTGGAGAAGATAAACAATGTATTTAATTTAGGAATTGGACTAGTAATTGGGCCTTACCTGGTTTTGTTGATGGATTGGGCTTTGGCTATTTCCATCTTAACAATCGTTAGTCCATTAGTGTTAAGGACTAACGGTGTAATTGGATTTGGGACTTTTGGTGAAATGACTTAACATTAAAGGTCCTTTTGGTAATTTAAAGGGTTTTAGATTTTGTCTTTACATGAGTTGACAAAGGTTGACCATGGTTGACTAATACCCGGCTCTTGTGTACTCTTTCCATTCTCGTGTTCATTTTTGTCCGGTTTTTGGCTCTTTTCATGTGATTCTTATAATATCCGTACCTACACATCATGAAAGACAAAAATATACAATATACAAGCATAATATATTCATTTTTCATCTTTTTAAGGGTCATTTTTGGTACAAAATAGATACGTGATTTCTCACATATCTCTTAAGAGCGAACACCACAGCTCCAAGTTCCAAATCATGAGTTGTGTAGTTTTTCTCATGGATCTTCAGTTGTCGAGAAGCATAAGCTATAACTTTCTCATTTTGTATAAGCACGGCACCCAAACCCTTATGCGACGCATCGCAATATACAACAAAGCTTTCTGATCCTTTAGGCAAGGCCAGAATGGGTGCGCTACACAGCTTTTGTTTAATCAATTGAAATGCGACTTCCTCCTTCTCTCCCCAGTCAAACTTCACATTCTTCTGAGTCAGCTTAGTCATTGACTTTGCGATCTTGGAAAAGCCTTCAATGAATCTTCTGTAATAACCGGCGAGTCCTAAAAATTGGCGGATCTCTGTTGGACTCTTAGGAGATGCCCAATCTTTAATTGACTCGATCTTTGCAGGATCTACATAAATGCCTTTGCTATCAATCACATGTCCGAGAAACTGTACTTTTGGAATCCAAAATTCACACTTGGAAAATTTTGCGTACAACTCCTCTTTCTTAAGCAATTCCAAAATTAATTTGAGATGCTCTTCATGCTCTTCCTTGTTCTTTGAATAAATTAGTATATCGTCGATAAAGACAATCACAAACTTATCCAAATAAGGTTTGCACACCCGATTCATGAGGTCCATAAATACCGCCGGTGCGTTTGTCAAACCAAAAGGCATTACTTGAAATTCATAATGCCCGTAACGCGTCCTAAACGCGGTCTTGGGAATGTCTTCTTCGCGAACTCTCAACTGATGGTAACCTGATCGTAAGTCGATTTTCGAGTAGACACTCGACCCTTAAAGTTGATCGAACAAGTCATCAATTCTAGGATGTGGATAACGATTCTTCACTGTTAACTCTTTCAGTTCACGATAATCGATGCACATACGAAACGATCCATATTTCTTATTGACAAACAAGACCAGGGCTCCCCAGGGTGAAGAGCTGGGTCTTATAAATCCCTTGTCGGATAGTTTTTGAAGTTGTTCTGCCAGTTCTTTCATTTCGGATGGTGCTAACCGATAAGGCGCCCGTGCTAAAGGTGCAGCACTTGGTACCAAATCAATTTGGAATTCTACTTATCGAGCTGGTGGAATACCCGACAAGTCTTCAGGAAAGACTTTAGGAAAGTCTCTGACAATTGGTACCTCCTCCAGTCGCTTCCCCTCCGACTTGTCTTTGGCTTCCTTCATGGTAATGTATGCCAAAAAGACATCAAAATCCCATGAATGTTATCAGGAAGTCCACTGATGTACTTGTCAACCTTTTCGGTCTCATCAGCAAGAAATTTGGTGCACATCAAGGCTAGTTCTTGGAAACGGAGAGTATAGGCTGCAACATCGTTTCCCCTGACCCTAAGATTCCACAGTTCAATTTCAAGTTTCTTGATTTCTCCTTTTGGACAAGTTGACTTCCTCAATGGACTTCCTCAATGGAAGTCATCACTCTCTTGCCTGCGAACCTGTGCCTGGTAGTTGACCCTCAAGTTGACTTCCTCAATGGAAGTCATCATCCTATGCTCAGAAGTCTATAAAGCTCAAACATAACCAACATCCTCTGCTCTGTCAGCAGCTCTAGCAATAGTCCGGGCATCATGACCAGGACTACGAATCAAACCATGTCCTGCCTTAACAATATCAACAAAATCATACTGACCCCTAAGTGGTCTAACAGCGGCATCAGCAGAACTCTCTACTACATCACACCCAGGTGGGGGAACAGTAAGTACAAATCTCCTGTGAGGTGGCATGTCCTCTTCGGGGATGTCATCTCTCATACGAATCATGGCTGCCCTATGACCTAATGGTGCCTGATCATAGGTAGGGTTGATGGGAGGTGGTAATGGAAATGTTGGTGATCCAGCAGCAAATGCATCAATCAATGCCTGGGTAGAAGCGGCCATGGGTGTCTGAGGTCTGACAGATATCCTCGCTCCATGGTGTCTAGGTGGTGGTGGTGTAGCAGCAGTCTCATCCTCCTCAACCGGCTCAGTCTCATCAGAATTCTCAGAGGGCTCATCTTCCTCGTTAGGATCCTCCTCGGGATCCTCATCATCATCCTCCTCGCCATCCTCAGGCTCATCTGGATAATCAATAGAATCTGCATCAGTATCATCCTCCATCGAATCCGAGTCAGCAATGTATCCAGGTGACTCAGCAGTCGGTGAAGCATCCTCAGCATATGGCTGATCCTCGACCTGGATGTCATCATCAGATGGTGCCTGGTACTCTGGGTGCTCTGGCTCCGGAACATATACTGGCACATGCTCATCCAACTCCATGGGATCAGGTACATAGGCAGGTGACAGTGGGTGTGCCTGCCCTTGTTGGGCAACTTCCTCGTATGGGTCCATCTCCGGAATCTCGCCAGCATTCTCGAGTGGGATGCCCCATGATGATGGTCCGTTTGAATCGGAAGATATAGACGTGTAGGTAACCGCAGACGATGCGTTGTCTGATGACATGACTAATCTGTAATCAATATTTAAACTTGTATAAGTATATTATATTAGACCATTGGTAATATACGTAATGTAATATAAACATGTATATAACTTATGTAAGCACTTAGTAAAATCAGCTAATGATGTATGACATGTAAGCATGTATACTAGATGCAATTTACTAATGTATGCATGTCCCTTTGAAAACTTTTGAATGACACAATGTTTGAAAACGGTTATAGACCAAGTAAAAATATTTGACCTGGTTCTCTATAACCTGGCTCTGATACCAATCTGTAACACCCCCAAAATGGGTCACAGCGTTGGATGCAAAAGACCAAGTGCGCATGGTGAGTGTGTGTTGGTGTGGTGTGTTATAAAAGGTGAGGAGGGTAGAGGTCGTGGGTTCGAGCCCTGCTCACCCATGATTTCCCCTCTTCCATTTTTTTTGCAAATACTTTAAAAAGCAAAGTTGTAAAACAGCTTATAATAAGCTATTTTTGTGAAAACAACTTTTCTAAAAGTCACTAATAAGCTAGAAACAGCTTAAAAATCAGACAAACTACACTTAGCCATTTTTTTTACTTTTAAACAAAACTAAATAAGCTAAAATCTGAAATAAGCTACACTAGGACTAAATAAGCTATTTACTACTTATTACTAACCTAATAAGCTAACCTGAGCTAAAAATAAGCACAAAGAAAAAGCATAAAGCAAAAGATTGTTCAAATAAGCTCTTAAGAAAAACTGAAAACAAACAGACAACTTACTCTATTGGGCTATTTTTTACTCGTCAAACGGATCTGTATAGCAAGCTTAACTTATGCTACTTTAAACTATGACCTATAAGCTTCATAAAAACTACTTTTGAAAATATTTTGAAAACCATTGCTAAAAAAAAAACTAGCTGAAAAAGGCTTAAACACAATTTTATTAGAACTGAGTATTGATTTTTTAGTTTTGAAAATAGAAAATGCTAAATTTAAGGCTAAAACAGATACTCAATTAACTTTTTAAGACAAATTAAGCGGAAAAAGATTGAAACCTACCTATAAACTACTTTTGTGCTAAAAATCAAAACCTAATCCCTACAATTACCCTCTGATAATTAAGCATGAAAAGTGCTTCTAGTCTAAATCCCTATCTGATGCAGTTTGCACATGAATGACCAAAACATTAAACTAACAAATGCAGGCTTGAAGTTTTGCTTCTAGCATTTATAAGACACCTATAAACAACCGAACTGCACTGAATAAAGCTAGAAGGGGGGGGGGGAGGGGGGGGGGGGGTGAGGGGGGGAGGGGGGGGGGGTGGGACTAGAGCTTAAAATGCAAACTACTTGATTATTTAAACAACTTCTAATTACTACTACAAATAGAATAAACTTGATTTAACCTAATAAATTCTTTAAAATCCAAACTTATAAACTCAAATTCAAGTTAGAAACAGTCCAAAGGTTTAATAACCTTTGGCAGTACGTAACTTAAGGTTAAGTATCCTGCATTTTGCCAAACACCCCCTTAAACTATTAAACCACAATTCAGCTTATAAATTTTAGAAATAAGCTATTAATCCATAATACCATTTAGTAAAAAGCTAATAATAGACTAATTAACAGTTTAAACAACTAAATAAGCAGAATTAATAAGCTTCAAGACTATGCTAATATTTTTGGTGTTTTTGACTGTTTATAACAAATAAGAGTAAACTAAGAATTTAAACTATCAATTAAGCATCATAACTACATAACAACTATAATAAGCATTATTAAACTAAACTAAGCAATAATAAGCAGTTAATAAGCAATAATAAGGTAAGATGTAGATTTAAGCTATAAAAAAGGAAAGTGAAATCTACCAAAACCCTTACTTAACAATGCTTATTGAAAGCTCGAGAGCTACTCTACAACTCCAGATTATCTAGATAAGCTGGTAGGATTCCTGAAGTCCTATCCTTATTGACTTCCTTCCAAAAAAATTGTGGTAAATTTGATGTGGACTTTGAATAAGATAAGCTCAGGCATAAGGCTTTTTGAGAGCTTAGTTGAGTAATTAGCTAGCTTAAAAAGTAGATTAAAACAGCTATTGAGATCTTAATAGAAACAATTGAAAGCTATAAACATTGTTACTCTTAAAGTAAAAACTGAATCCAACACAAGATTAAAGTAAACTTTAATTTTATAATGAAAACTAAATAACAATACTTTGAAATTAAGATTAAAAAATTCTAAATGACTATAAACAAACCAAAGTATCAATAATGTCTACATTAGCTAGACTAGATAAACAAAAGATATCATCTGTGAGTGAAAAAGGTCTTGTATTTATAGACTTGAGAGAAGCTTCTAGGTCTTGGATACATGCTCCTTTCAGTCTTGATCTTAACCCTTGAAACCTTGCCACATTAGATGCCCTCTTGTATCCCTTGGATCAAATGTGATCACACGAATTTGCCAATCTGGCAAACCAATAATTTGGATCTCTTGTGTGTTCTTTTAGCCTTGATTTAGTGCAAAATTCTAATTTGGAGTGTGTTTCCTGAGAGCCCGGCGTGTCAATCCGCTTGTCATATCTTGATAATCAAAGGCTTGGATGACCTAATATGCTTGCCACAGTGTAGCATAGATCTAGAATCTCTTGTGGCCCACGTTGTATTGAGCAGGGTTTGGGTAATTATCGGTTTTAATTTGAGCTAGGGGTTGAATTGGGGGAGGAACATTAAACATAAAAAACTGTTTTCCCACCCCCCCAAATGTTATACAATTGTTGTGTTTGCCCGGGTTTAAATTGTGATTTTGACCTGGGCTTTTATTTATAAAAGGAAAATGGGCTTATGTTAATATCATAGGCTGGGTAGAAGGGTTTCGGGTTATAATTAAAAAGATAACAACCGTTAGCCTTTTATATTAAAAGGACTAACGGTGTTAGTCATTCAAGGACCATTTTTTGTTATATGTTAAACAATATGGGCCAGTTTTAAAGTTTCAAGGGTTTTGTCATTTTGTGGTTGACCATAATTGACCAGGTTGACTTTTTTGACCTTTTCTAAAACTTCCGGCGCTGTGTGCACTCTATCCGTTCCATGTTCGAGTTTGTCCGTTTTGACCATTTTCTTAATGAGTTTTGTAATAACCTACCTACACATTCAAAAAACAACAAATACACAAATACATACAAATTTTGCAACATTATTGATCATTAAAGGTCACGTTTGACTTGAAATGATATGTGAATTTCTCACATAACAAAATTCCCCCTACACTAAGTGATTGCCGTGTCCCTCACGTAATGTTATATGCCTTAAAACCAAATACCTCAAAAATTCCCCAAACTAAATCTTTGAAAAGTAGCAAAGACTTTTGTGAGGAGAGTTAAGAAATCACAAGTTTTAAAACACCCCATTTTCCACTTTTCAAAACTTTTTCCATTTTTTTATATATATGAAAACTAAACTAGAATATTCCGACTTTCGTTATTTCCATAACCGTTAGGGATCATAGAAAAAGATGTATTTCGATCCGAGAATGCCCCAAAAAGGATAAATTCATCGTCCCCGACTTTTCACTCGCTCCAAACCAAGCTTAAAACGAAATCACCGCTAAATATCAGTTAAGATGCTAACACTACTCATATTTGCAACTTGTGAACTTTTCACTCCCGACAATTATTATATCTTAGGTGAATGTGCTATTTTGAATTTCAACCATGGATCAACGTTTTGCAAAATTCTATGTTTCACGTTCCACCCGAGAATAATGAGTTTGAAGGCGAGATCATCCCATGTAGCGACTTTCGTCTTGGCACATCCCAATCTTGCGGCTATGTGACCAGGCTTTTGACACCCCACATAGACTAGTATCGGGACGCACAGACCTTAGGTTTCAAAAACTCTCAAGTTTCCCGTATATACATAGCTTATTTCAAAACTTTAAATGAAATAGAATAGTCAAAGTTCAAAAGCATATTTAAATTTAACAAAAATAAATCTATTTATTAAGTCAAACTTAATATTAAACATAACATTTATGCAATTGTAACCCTCGACCTTTTAGAAGGCTGCAATATCGGTTGTGAGCCGGCAAGATGCAGCATACTTTTATCAGTCTCGGATTTTTATTCTTACTATGGGATTTCTTTAGAAGGTTGTAACATCGGTTGTGAGCCAGCAAGATACAACAAACTTTTATCAGCCCACAGCTTATATTTATTATATTTTTTATTTTTCATCATTTTTCATATTATTATTATTTTTTTAATAATATATAAAGAAGACTTTTTTTGAAAAATTCAAGTATAAATTTGAACTAAGACTAAATTTTTTGCTATACTCTACATAAAAATTGTTGATTTAAGTTTAATCTCCAAAAACAGCACGTATTTTTAATCCGGTTAGGAGCTTATGGGAGAAAAAGCCACAAATTACATACATGAGCTCTTAAGATTTCCAAATAATCCTTGCTTAGCATCCAACTCATAATCAACTCTATCATTTTTCGTTCTTCGCGAATTTCCGCGAACGCTTAGCCTAAAAGTTAAGGAACAAGCTAGAGCTCAACACGCTCGATCGGGTCAAAATTTATTCTTATTCTACCCAGTAGGAAAGTCAAAATTATGACAAAACACTTATTTTATTTTTGAAAATTTTTTAAATTTTTTCATATTTTTAAAATTTTGGCGGGAAAACGGGGTACGTGAGAACAACGGGCAAAGGTAGGTAAGATCATATCGAAGATATACTACCCCATACTAAAATTAAACATTGTCCTCAATGTTTCCTAATCTAAGGCTTATAACCCCATACTAGAACTCAAAAAAAAAGTCGAATGCATAACCTAAGCATGGAGAAAGTATCACAAAAATCTCAAGCAAGATAAATGTTAGACGATAATAATCTTAGGATATCGGATTTCCCCAAACTAATGGCAAGCAAAGGCTAGGAAGCTCGAGTGAACCGGGACAAAACACCGAACACGAGAGTCTTCAAAAATTTTTGGGTCAATCCTGCAATCAATCATAAGCACAAACAACGAGAATCGGAAGAGTACAAGCCTCCTCACATCACAATAGAAATAAGAAAGAAGATAGAAGGATAAGCATGGGGTGCCTCCCACGAAGCGCTTTGTTTTTGGTAACCGAGTCACATAGCTTGACTCGATCCCCGAATTCATTCGTCCTTGGAGAAAGCAAATGGAAGAGAAAAATCTCAATCGGGCTTTCATTAATGTTTGGATAAACATTAAAGCACATGAAAGTTCCATCCTGATGAGATGCCACCGGCTCTAAGTGGAGATGTCGGGGTCAAAAATGGTGTCCTCATTCCCGAAGGAGAAAAGAAAGTTCACATGATGAGTAAAAAGGATTTGGACAACAATTGTGAAGAAAAGATAATGGTGGTCCTTAGATGATAATCTCACACATGATGGAGAAAAAGTTTTCTCGTAAATCCCGGGATCAAAAGTTTTAACCATATTTTTCAAAGTATCAAATTCGGATTCATCCTTAAAGCATTGTGGTTCATGATCGAATAACACCTCGGAGAAGAGATTATGGGTGGTGTCATCAATAAGCAATCTCTCAAGATATAATACGTCTCCCTCCGAGTCATAATATCCTTCCTCAATATACGTAGGAACTTCGATAGCTAGAAAAGCATTGATCTCATCATTATCAGGCGTATAACCAATCGGTTGGTCTTAAAACGGTAACGGAATTGCCCATAAGCGCTATCCTAGTTTGTCGAACACACGAGGCACGGTTTCTCTAACCGTCCTCTCAAGAAATAAGTTTCCAAGCCGCGATTGACACCTCCACTTGACAGCGGTCGTTTAAGTGATAACGTAGCAAGACGATAAGTGACCCATACTTAGACATTACTTAAGTAAATTGATCCCATCTACAAAATGGGTCCCAAAAAACGATCGCTTATTATAGCTCTTAGGTGTTGCCGAATCGAGGGCAAAAAGAGATTTCAATAACTTAACTACAACATTCGAGCATCATTTGTGGGGAGACGCCTTCGCTTCTAACCCACTTTGAAAGATATCAACAGCTACGAGGATGCTTTTATTCCCTCCGTGAAGATGGAATCGGACGCCATAAAATCGATACCCCATACAACATTCAAAGATTTTCAACAAACTTTAAAAACTTTTGAGGCATTTCATCTCTTTTGTGAAATTTTGCCGTTGTCTTTGACACGTAACACAAGATTTGGATCATATTATGGGCATCTCGAATATATGGCGGTCCAAAAGAATCGGTCATCAAAATACTTTTCGAGCGGTGAGATTGGCACTATGATGGCCCCCGGTGGGTCCTTCATAACAAGCTTTGAGGATATCATTAGCTTCTTGCCCATGCACACACCGTCGAATGATTTGATCAGCACATATCCAAAAAAGATAGGGATCGTCCCAAAAGTAATGTTTAACGTCCTTGAAAAACTTCTTCTTTTGTTGAGTTGTCATTCCTTTAATGATAAAATTCCCCACATGGAAATTTGCATAATCGGCAAACCATAGGGAACTTTCACTAGAAATTTTATCAAGAGTCTCTAATGGAAAATTTTCATTTATGTCTTTATTTTCTAACACATCCTTATGAGGATTCTCAATCTAATAAATTGATCGACACCGCGAGGTTCTCCTTCCTTTTTAACACGGATGGTATAGAAATACTCTAATAGGAGGTAGAACCCCCGGAGCAACCTCATACTCACGACATTTGCACTTTTTATTAAGAAATGTCATTTTAAAGCCGAGTGATCCGTATACACTATGCTTTTAGATAAGACAAGATATGGCCAAAACTTTTCAAAAGCATACACAACGGCGATCATTTCTTTTTCCGTCGTGATGTAATGAATTTGAGCTTCGTCACAGTTGCTTACAGCTAATGTAAAGACTTGAAACTGCTTCGTCTTCGTTGTCCCAAAAAACTGCGACTAGGTGCACAAAAAAAAAAGAGATAACAAAGTAACAAACACAATCGCAAAATCACTCACATCACACATAAGTTCGAAAGGTAGGTTCTAATCGGGGACAACTAAGATCGGAGCTTCGGTAAGCTTCTTTTTAAGAGTCTCAAAAGCATCAATACAATCCTTAGAAAACACAAACGGTGTTTCCTTCTCAAGAAGATGAGTCATAGGTCTAGCAATTTTGGAAAAGTCTTGGATAAATCGTCGGTAAAAACCCGCATGACCTAGGAAACTCCTAACACCTTTTACGGTAGTCGGGTGAGGGAGCTTAGCGATAACATCGACTTTAGCACGATCGACCTCAATTCCCGACTTCAAAATTTTATGACCTAACACAATTCCTTCTCTACACATAAAGTGGCACTTCTCCCAATTTAGAACTAAATTCGTGTCTTCACACCTTTTTAGCATCTTTTCTAAATTGGAGAGGCACGAATCAAAACTATCCCCAAAAACTGAGAAATCATCCATAAACACTTCCATAGTCTTTAGATCAAAATCAAGGAATAATGCCATCAAACATACACCGTTGGAAAGTACCGGGAGCATTACACAAGCCAAAAGGCATGCGACGGTACGCGAAAGTTCCATACGGGCATGTGAAAGTAGTTTTCTCTTGGTCTTGGGGATCTATTGGTATTTGAAAATACCCCGAAAATCCATCTAGAAAACAATAAAACTCATTTCCGGCTAATCTTTCTAACATTTGATCCATAAATGGTAATGGAAAATGATCTTTTCGAGTCGCTTCATTTAATTTCCTATAGTCGATACAAACTCTCCACCCGGTAACTAATCGTGTCGGAATTAATTCATTCTCTTCATTAGCAACAACGGTTATACCACCTTTCTTGGGAACACAATGCACGGGACTAACCCATGGGCTGTCGGAGATCGGGTAAATCATTCCGGAACAGAAGTTTAAGACCTCCTTTTTATTACCTCGTAATTTTTTTGGGTTCACCCTCTGTTGGACTCTTTGAACCGTGGGTTTGTAATCGTCCTCCATCAAGATTTTGTGAGTACAAAAATGAGGGTCGATACCCTTGATATCGGTGATTTTCCATGCAATGGCCCGTTTATGTGATTTAAGCACCTTTAAGAGGGCTTCTTTTTCATCATCTTTTAAACCTTTTGCAATAATCACGGGTAACTTATCGTTTTCTTCTAAGTAAGCATATTCCAAATGAGATGGTAAGTCTTTTAACTCTAATTCTGGAGGCTCTTCAATTGAAGGTTTTGCCTTGGTCACTTCCTTTTGCTTTAGGTCCTCATTCTTCTTTGGAGGGAGATTTGGAGACGGGTCTTCATTTAACAATTGCTCAAGGTAAAGAATATCTCCCTCCGTGTCGTAGAAATCATCATCCAAATCAGTAAACTCATCCGGAGTTTGTAAGAAAGTCTCGATTTCTTCCAAAATGAAATCTCCTCCTTCAAAAGGAGTGAACGAAGGGGTAGTAGAAGAAAGAATCGGGTCCGAAGACGGAGTGGGATTGCCACCCGAAGAATTATTCGAAAAACCAAGTACTTCTTGAGAAAACTCCTCACAAGCCACATCAATGACGTCAATTCGGTTTATCGACGTATCATCATATGCCGAGGAGTATCGCGTAGTTTAATTGAGATTAAAAGTGACGGCTTCGTCATTAACTCGAAGGGTTATTTCTTTTCCATAAACATTAATTAAAGCACGACTGGTCCTCAAAAAGGATCCCTCAGATAGAGGAACCCGAGATCCGGCTTTTCAAAAAATCTACAACTAACAAGAGTTCGATAGGAAAGTGAAATTTCCCAACTTTAACAAAAACATCTTCGGCGACTCATTTAGGACGAGTAATAGATCGATCCGCTAGTTCTAAAGTCATCCGAGTTGGTGTAAGTTCGGGTAAGGATAACTTTTCCCAAATAGAAAGGGGCATAAGATTTATGCTCGCGCCAAGATCAGCCAAGGCGTGACATACATCCATTCCCGGGAAATAACATGGAATAAGAAACTTTCCAGGATCTCCAAGCTTTTCGGGAAGCTTTTTAAGGAGCATCGCCGAACAATTCTCGTTCAACGGTATCTTAGCTAATTCAAGCAACTTTTCCTTATTCATGAGCAAACTCTTAATCGTAGGAGCAAATCTTGGCATCAAAAGTAAAGCGTCCGCAAAGCTAATGTCGAAGCGCAAATCTTGAAAGATTTGAAAAATCTTCTCTATTTGATTCGAAGCTTTTTCACGGGACTTTTGATCATTATGTCTTAAAGGATATGGAATATTCGGTTTAGGTAAAGTCTTCGGAACATCGAGTTTCAGAATTGGAATGGGGTTAACCGGAGGTGGGATGTGAGCGGTACTTCCTTGGAAATTAGATTGCTCCTTATCTGTTGTCTCCTCGGTTTCTCGTTCCACTACCTTTTTGGGAGAAGGATTAGTAGGAATCGAGGGTCCCTCATAAGCAACACCACTTCGAGTAGTGATTGCTTTCATCTCACCCTTCGGGTTTGGAATGGTATTACTCGGAAGAGTACCCGAAGTTTTGAGACTTGTTTTGAAAAATAACCTTCCTAAAATACTTTCTCATATCGTTTCCTAGATTTCTCCTAAGATTTTCTTCTTGTTTACTAAAAATTTCCCCTTAATTCATTAATTTGACTTTGGCAATTTCTCATTATGAACTCCATTAGCTTGCATAAGCTAAAAATTCATTTGGAATTCCTTGTTGAACTTGATTATTATGAGCTTGAAAATGTGGGTTTTGAAATCCTTGATTTTGAAAATTCGGAGCATGAGTAATTGGACCTTGGTTTTGAAAATTTTGTGCATGATTATTTGAAGCTTGAAAACCTTGATTACCTTAAAAATTATTTCCCCGATTAAAATTATTCACTTGACCTTGATTTTGACCATTGTTTTGCACCGGAGCAAAACCGGACCAGGGTGGTTGCCATGTAGTTCTGAGCACATTTGTGAGGGTTTACTTGATTGTAAGTACCCTTTGCCGCACAAACCCTAGAGGATTACTATCGTATTAAGTACAACATTAATACCAACATTTAGCACCACCACAAAGTAACACATATTTCCTCAGACCAGCGTTATATCCGGATCAGAAGTGACAACTTCTTAGAAACGAATCTCAACTAAAGTCAAAATATGTCCGCAAGCTTTATCAATTCTCTCACTGATATTATAACACTTTCCCTAGAAGTTGTATTCATCCTAGAAACATTCGATTTGTTACATGAATAACGAACTTTTGATTTGTTTTCAATTATATTCAAAACTTCTCTAGTCGTTTTACTTAAAAGATTTCCACCCGCCGCGGCATTTAAGGAGTCTTGATCATTCTCGTTTAAACCGTTATAGAAAGTATCAACTTGAGTTAACTCCATAAATCCGTGGTGGGGGCAAGCTCTAAGCATTTCCTTAAATCGTTCCCATGCTTCACTAAAAGTCTCCTCGAATTTTTGTGTAAAACGAGAAATTTCATTCTTTAAGTGAGTGGTTTTCGAGGGAGGGAAAAATTGATTCACGAATTTGGTTACGAGATCCTCCCAAGTCAAGATCAAATTAGGTGGTTCTTTCTCGTACCAAACTCTAGCGGCCCCCTCGAGTGAATATGGAAACATCATTAGCTTAATCACATCGTTCGGTACGTCTCTAAATCGTAAAGTCGAGGTGGTTAATTGAAAACTATTAATATGAGCATGGGATTTTTCCCTCGTCATAATCCGGAAACGGCTCGCTTGAACCAATTGTAGCAAATTCGTCTTAATTTCAAAATGGTCCGCATTAATTTCTGGTATGACGATAACTTCTCCATACCCTTATGTGGGTGCTTGGAGTAGCTCATCCATGGTTCGTTCCGCCATTGGTGCAACTTCAAAACGATATTACTAAAGCTCGGGTTCGGCTAACGTTGGAGCACGTCCTCTATTTCAACGTCTCGGAATGGTTACGGTGAATTATTTGGAAAATTAGAATTTCTAGTGCGCATGCACTAAACAAAACAAACGAGGAGAGAAAAAATATACACAAAAATATTTTTGTTTCATCGAATAATCAACAAACTTAGGGTAACTCACTTAAGTAAAACTTGCAAACGGGGGACGTAGTGGGAAGCAGAAATCTGCCTAAAAATGTTTTGTCCCTTCCGGTCGCGTAGTTTCCGTGGGTACCAACCCCGCTAATAGCTTATTTCACAAAAGATAGTGCGCCTTTTTCGTGCGCCTTTTTCGTAAGTGACACAAGACGGTAAATCGAAAAATCCGGAAGAGCAAATATTTTTGTATTTTTTTATTATTTATTAAACTTCTACTTATAGTAAAAAGAAAAAGAAAAATATTTTTTACTTTTTTATTTTTTCTAATTTTTTTGTATTTTTTTGATTTTTTCAAAAGACGTAACTTTCGAAGACGAAAGGTTCTTCAAATCACGATCGAGAAATTCAAACGAGAGAATCTTTAACACAATTCCCCGGCAACGGCGCCAAAAACTTGATACGTTGTTTTATATACGTAATAATATCAAAGTATAAAGAAATTTACTAAAAATCCTTGAGGACAAAGATTTAAAGTAAAAATCTACACAAAAATATCCTACGTTTAACCGGTAAGTGATTACTGGGTCGTTTTTCCTCGAAGAATTATAAAATTGAGACCACGTTTGTAATTTGGACAACGATTTGAATGGTTTCAAAAATTTTGATTTGATAATCTATTTCTATTTCTAAGAACACATAAAACATTCAAAGGAAAAACAATTAAGCATAAAAACGATAACCGAATTTAAAGAAAATGCGACAATTTATCAAAAACTAATTCTAAAATAATTTTTAAACTTTTCCTAATCCTATTTATAAGAAAAAGCTAAGAAAATCCTAAACCGAGAATGATTAAAGTTAAAAACTAAGAAAACGAGAACGGGGATCAAATCCCGTTCTTTAAAAAGTGAAATTACAAAATACTAACCCTACGAAAGTAAATTTAAATCCTAAGCCTAAAATATGATAAAATAAAATTTTATAAAAAAGAAAATTATTTTTTTTGATTATTTTTGTATTTTTTAAAGTTTTTAACAAAAATAAATGTTTAAAAATACAAAACTAATCCTAAAAATTCTAGGGAAATTACTAAAAGTGTAAAACAAAATGCCTGATTTTATAAAAATAAAACCTAAAAAATAAGCAGACGTAATAAGCTCTAAAGGTCCTATAATAAGCTACGACTTATATTTATAAAAAGGAAAAGAAAACGGGTTTAAGAAATTAATAAAGCAAGGAGTGTTTGAAAAAGACCCAAGGGCGCGTTGGACAGTGTGTGTGTTTGTGGGACGAGTGTGTGCTAAGGGCTAGGTCATGGGTTCGAATCCCATGGCCTAAATTTTTGCAAAAAACTTTTATTTTTCAAAAACTTTTTAAACTAAGTTGTAAAGCAGATGAAAATAAGCTAAATTTATAAAAGCAACTTTTTTGAAAACAAGATAATAAGCTGAAAAATGGCTTAAAACAGACAGTTTAGACTAAAAAGGAAAATTTTCTTTTTACTAAACTAACTAGCTAGAAAAACTTGATTAAGCTCAAAACTAGAACTAAATAAGCTACTAACAGCTTATCACTATCCTAATGAGCAAGTATGATCAAGTAATAAGCACAAATAACAACTAATAAGCTGTGAAACATGAAAAATGATTTGACAGAAAACTGCATACCAAAACACTCAAACATTAAACATCTAAAATAAGCATGAATAAGCAGATCTAAACTATATTAAGCAAACAATAAGAAGAATTAAGCTAACTTGCAGAATTATACTAGAAAAAGTAAATGAAGACTTATAGAAGCCTCTTCTTAAACAAGGCTTTTCAAATGCTCTTATGAGCTAATCAATAAGCTCCAGCTTATCCTAGTATAAGCTGGTGTGGTCTTGGAAGCCCATCCCTTATTGGCTTCCCTTCCATAATAAGTTGTGGTAAGTTTTGAGGGTAGATTGATTATCTAACAAGCTTAGTTAAACATTAAGAGCTTAACTGAACTTATGGCTAGCTTACGAATGTAAAAGACAACTTAATGAGCTTATATGAACATTTAGAAAGCTTATTTAACAATATTGTTTATAAGAGAAAACTTGAAATGATAATTAAGCACTATGAAATTAAGATTTTATTGATTAAACAAACAGATTACAAGCTAATTGAAAAGAGAATTACATTGATTTTGAAAACACAACAAGCTAAATGACTTTAAAGAGAAAATTACATTTAAAAGCTAAATTAAATTCTACACTAAGCTAGACTAGTTATCTCTGTGAGTGAAGGAGGCTTCTTATTTATAGCCCTGGAGAGAAGGATCTAGACTTGTACACGCTCCTTTTGATCTTGGCCATCAATTCTTCTAATTATTGGATGCTCATTTGTAGCCGTTGGATTGGAATGTGAGCACACGGATTGCCAAGCTGGCAATCCCGTATCTTTGGAAGGTTGTGTTTCTTTTGCATTGTTTTTAGTGCAATTTTCCATCTTTGGTGTGTTAATTTGTAGCTCACATGTCATTCCCTTTGTATCTTGACCAATCAGGAGCCTTTAATGACGTTTTTACTTTTGCCCAAGCGTGGCTGGTACTGAAGCATAATTTTGGCCAGTGAAAAGTGAAAGGAGGAGTTTTTATTCCGTTTGATTTAACTCAGGTTGAAAACGCGGGGAAGACAATGAACAGTAAATTCAATTCCCGCGCCCTTTTTTTCTTTATAACGATTTCGTATGACTGAGGGTTAAGGGGGGTTGACCTGGGCTAAGGTTTTATAAAAAGGGTTTCGGCCGATGTTTGTTTTGGGCTCGGGTAATGGTTTAAGGGTAAAACTTAACGATCGTTAGTTTTTTAAATTAAAAGGACTAACGGTGTTATACTTTTAAGGACTTTTAGTAAAATTGATTTAACATTAAGGGTTTATTAGGCATTTTAAGGATTTTTGTCATTTTGTGGTTGACCAAGTTTGACCAAGGGTTGACTTTTGCTGACTTTGATAGAAAACTTCCGGCTCTTGTGCACTCCATCCGTCTCATGTTCGTTTTTGCCCGGTTTGACCATTTCTTGTGATATTTGCAATATCACAAACGACAAAATACACAAATACAAGCATAATTTTGCACATTTTCATCATTTTAGGGTTTATTTTGATACAAAAATTATTTGTGATTTCTCACATATCATTGACTCAAATTACGTTTTAAGGACTTTTACCTATTTTAACCTAAGATTTAAACACTAATAAGCTATAGATAATAGGCTGAAAATTGAAAATATACAAAGTACTATAGGCTAATGACATAAAATAAGCGAAAAATTAAGCTAAATAGGGTGGGTGTATTATGAGGTGGTTGAGTTCTAGTATTTAGGACTAAACTAGGAAAGGCTACTAAAAAGATGAACAAATTTGCAAAAGCTCACTAGTTAAGACGCAAAGTCTTGATATTAAGATGAATATGGCTTTTTAAATCTTAATAAGCAACTTTGAAATCTCAATAAGGCAAAAAATAAACCTAAAACTAGACTCAATAAGCATTCTAGACTGAAAACAAGCAAAGAAAATAAGCTAATAACAACTAAAACCAATTAGACAGTTGACTTAAAAAAACTCAAAGGACTTTTTACCAAAACTTAAGCTAGGATTTAGAACAAATAAGCTCTTGAAATAAGTTGAAAGTTGAAAACAGATGAAGATTATATTTCAATAAGCTAGGAATAATCAAGATTAACCTAACTTAAACTAAAATAGGACCACCAAATGAATTCCAAAATATGACATTTCAAGGACAAACAAACTATCATGAAAACTTGACTGTCTTAGACTTTACATGGTTTAGAAGCTATGCCAAAAACAAAAGACTCAAAACAGATTCAAATTGATGTATTTGAAACTCATTTTGTTAACAAGAATCAACAATGAAAGAAACACAACCTACGATACTAAAAATACATTTGAAGAAAGTTTAACAAAACAAGCTGTTTAGAAATCCTATTAACTAACAGACTTTAAAATCTGATTAAGCAATATATAAAACTTAACAAAACCTATTTTAAGCATATAAAAACTAACCTAAAGACTGAATTAAAGCTAAATGAATTTGACTAAATTAACAAAAACAACCTAAGCAGTCTTAACCAAGGTTAAAACTGCTTATGCCAAACACCCCTTTAAGACCTAAAAAACCATTTAAAAACTCAAACAGACCTAAGCATCACTCAAAATTGTGAAGACAGATTATCAAATAAGCAAAATAAGACTAAAGAGCACAAACTAATCCAAAAATGAGTTTTAGAAATAAGCTGAAACTGAATAAGCACAATTTACTTTAAAAATGAGCAATTACTCATAACTAAATTTAAAATCACACTAAGCAAATGACTAAATAATTCAGACATATAAAGCTATAATAAGACAAAATAAGCAATAGAAAATAAGCAATAAGCAGTAAATAAGCAAAAAGTAGAAAATAAGCTAAAAAGGAAAATGAAACTTACTTGTGTCCTTTGCTTAAACAAGGACTAGAAATGCTCTTAGAGCTCATCTACAAGCTCCAGCTTATCATAGATAAGCTGGTTAAGACCCATAAGCCCTTCCAAATCTGGCTTATCATCCATAAAACTTAACCATGTAACTTGATAAGGAACAAACTAGCTCAAATAAGTTTTTAAGAACTTATTTGAGCTTAAAGAAAGCTTGGAAAAACATTTTGGCTTATTAAGAAGTTTAAGTAAATTGTATAATAAAAACTGAATTAAAAGTACACAAATGAATTAAGCTAAAAATACTTTTATTAATTAAAAGAAGAGTACAATAAACTGAGTTTCATTACATTAAACATAAAATAAGCTAGAAATATAAGATAAAAAAAAAAATATAAAAAAATACTCATTTTGTAAAAAATAAAAAAAAAATAAAATAAATATAAAATAAAAAAGAAAAAAAAAAAATAATAAAAATAAAAATAAAAAAAACTAAAATAAAATAAAAATAATAAAAAAAAAAAAAAAAATAAAATAATAAAAATAAAAAAAAAAATAGAAAATAAATAAAATTAAAAAAATAACAAAAAAAAAAAAAATAAATACCTCATATAAAGTTTAGTAAAATAATATAAATAAAATAAAAATAAAAAATAAAAAAAAAAGAATTTGATAAAAAAAAATAAAAAAAAATTAAAAAAAATAGAACAAAATAAAATACAAAATATAAAAAAAATATAAAAAAAAATAAAAAAAAAACTATTTAAAAAAAAACTAACTTCCTACACTAATCTACTCATACTTCTAGATGCTTCACTGTGTGATTAAACCCTCCTTTTATAGATGAGGGGAGAAGGATCCAGAACCTCAAGAGCGTCTCTCTTCTTTTAATCTAAGCCCTTCAATCTTGACCAATACCTACGCAATCATTTAGAGCCATTGGATCTAGTACACGTCCTATCCACCAATCATAGCTTGTAGGATTGCCAACGTATTATACTAGTGTCGGATAGGGTGTCCAGTGATAAGAGCTTCCTAAGAATTACTACGTGAGTGATAAATGTGCGTGTGGTGAAAATGTGTGATTTACCCTGTGTTATTTCGGAGGGAGGGAAAAATGGAAACGATATACAGTAAATTTACTTGAAAGCCCTTGGCCCTTTGACCTATGAATACTATTATAAGAGAAGTGGGGAGGCTTGTATTTTAACTTGGCCATGGATTATGTTTAGTGGATTGGATTTAAAAGGTGATTATAGGCTTTTAAAATTAGGCTTAGAGAACTAATAGGCTGACCCCGACCCATTTAAATGGGAACGGGATTGCCATGTTTAAGATGTATACAAACGCCTTTGGTCTTGATATCTCATGCTCTTTCCATCCCCGTGCTTGGTTTTGTCCGTTTTGCCTTTGTTTTTGTCCATTTGTGATAAATCCATACTTGCAAGACACAATTCACAATACAAACAAATACAATGCATTTTTATGTATTTTTGGTCATTATTGGCATTTTTAGCTTGTTTTATTAGGTAAAAGGTATGTGTATTTAAGCACATACCAAAATCCCCCCATACTAAGCTACTACCGTGTCCTCATGCAATGTCATAAGCACTGCTATAAAACCAAAATTTTGATCCCCTTAGACTAATTACCATCGAAAAAAGTACTAAAGGTGGTTCATTCTAATGGGATTAAGAAATCACTAGTTTTAAAAACAACCCGTTTTAAACCATTTTTTTGCATTATTATTACATTCATACATATCAAAACTTCAACGGAACAAGAAAACTAAAAGGATAAATTCATGCGACCTTGATTTTTCCACAACCTCACCCAAACCAAGCTTAAAAAACAAAAATGCATTGTTAAATACAATTAAAGATGCTAACACTACCCATAAAAGCTAATTGTGTACGCATAGCTACTTCCCGCTCCCTTATTCCTAAATCCTCTAAGGGTTTTATTTTATTATTGGTGACAAATAAATTAAGACCTTATTTAAATAAAATTAACCCGGTTTAGACCACAATTAGTTTAAAATCATTTCCTAAAGAGACGATATGGTGAGAATAAGGTCCACATTAAGGTTCTAGATAATTTCTGGCATGATTTTTTAGGGTTATCCTTTTTATTTCATCCGAAACAACTCAACTACGAGTCCAAAGACGGAGGCTTTATTTAGATAACCCCGGAGTCGAAATATGGCTTTATTATTATTATTATTATTATTATTATTATTATTATTATTATTATTATTATTATTATTATTATTATTATAGCAACATTACTAAACCTCGTCCTTGTAAATAACGGCCACATCGGACTGTGAGACGACCATGGTCCCAGGATCCATATTCGACCTTCCATGGTGGATTACTCTGACCTTTTTGAAGGCTGCAACATCGTTTTGTGAGCCGAAAAGAACAACATACTTTTATCAGTCATCGGATTATACTATGATGACGCATTTATTTAGAAGACTAGCCACATCGGTTGTGAGCCGCATAGAGGCCGTAAACTTTTATCAAGGGGTTGGAGAGTTAGTGTTTGGGGGGTTGGAGAGGGGATGTTGTTTCCCACAGTTTTTATTATTATTATTATTACCTCCACCCTTTAAACGACTACCACATCGGTTGTGAGCCGGCAAGAGGTAGTGGTCTTATTTCGGCTTCAGTTTATTACATAATTATTATTATAGCCAAATTTCAAGTCCTGTGGTCTTTTAACTACCTAGACAACGGTAGCGAGCCGTTAGGAATCGGTAGCCTATTTCCCCACAACACTGACAAAACCTCGATGTGTACCTTACTTTCACCAGAAGGAATCTCTACGAAGGGATTTAAACTAAGAATCGCAAAAACCAAAACAACTTTATTTATTCAACAATTATATAATGTTTATTAAGCTGATGGGAGCAAAAAGCCACAATTAACCTCTATGAGCTTTAAAGAGATCCAACTACTCTATGTTTAGCATCTAACTTATATAAAACTCTATCATTTCTCATTTTCGCAAATTTAAAATCTTTACTAAAAAGATCCGCGAATGCTTAGTCTAATAAAACAAGCTTTGCATATTTAAAGTCTATCATGGAAACTTGCAAAGTCTTGGTTTTTCAAGCTAGAATTCGCGTTTTAAAGCTTCTTGTATAAAAGACTAGAAAAAGCTTAAATTTATATAAGTTAAGGGGCAAGTTAGAGAGCAACATGCTCGATCAAGTCAAAATTTATTTTTTAAAAAGACCAATCTACGTGTCAAAACACTTATTTTATTTTTGAAAATTTTTAAATTTTGCATATTTTTGCTATTTTTGGTGAAAAAACAGGGTTACGTGAAGACAAGGCAAATGCAAGTAAGATCAAATCGAAAGATCCCCCCCCCCATACTAGAACTACACATTGTCCTCAATGTGAGGCTGTCACCCCCATACTAATTTCAAGGTATAATCCAAATATTAAGGGGTCTCTACGCAAATCTAAAGCGGTTTATTAATTATGCTAATAGATAAACGTTAATCAATAAGATCTAGGATAACGGATTCCCATATATAAGCATGCGAAGGATTGAAGATCGAGTGAACGATGGACAAAACCACGAGCATGAGAGTCTTCAAAATCCGGGCAATCCTGGACACAAAACACAAAACACGAAACACGAGAAAGGAAAAGGCGAGCCTCCTCACATCACACTTATTAATAAATATTATACTACTACTAAGGATAAGCATGGATTGCCACCCATGAAGCGCTTGTTTTTGTGCGATTCTCTAGCTTGACTCTCCCTATATCATCGAGATATTAGGGACGAAACACGTAGAAGAGCAAACTTCCATTGGACATTTATATGCCATCGGTTCTAGAGAAGAAAAATGAAAAGAGAAGATGCCGGGGTCAAAAATAGTATCCTCACTCCGAAGAGAGAAAATAAAAAGAATCAAACAGCGATGAGTGAAATAAGGAGGGAAAATACCAATAACATATGTGAAGGAAAGAAAAAGGTGAATCCTCAAAGGGCAACCACGATATGTAGGGAGAAAATTTTTTCCCATAAATCCCGGGGTCGAAAACTTTGACCATACTCTTTAAATCTTCATTATCAGGTTCATCTTTTAAGTTCTTCGGGTCATGATCTAAAAATACCTCAGGAGGGAAGATTATGAGGATGAGTGTCATTTTAAAGCAAACTTGCAAGATAGAGTATTGTCTCCTTGCGAATCATGATAACTGTTCTCAAATCCGGTCAAAAAACCATAATCTAGAAAGACATCGATCTCATTAGATTTCGCCTCCTGGTCGAAAAAACACTCCACCTCATAAGCTCGAAAGAGGTGTACTAACAAAGCCAGCTCATCCAAGGTTAGAACAAAGAGTACTTACTCTCGATGTTCTCCTAACAACCTCATCAAAAAGAGGATTTACGTCACTAAAGATATGTTCGTCATCGAATTCGAAAAGAGGGTTCGAGTAAATTTTAAAATTGTCTTTCGAAACGTCCTCATCAGATAGTGACTCGTCATCACTAGAGGTAAAATCGTCATTTGAATCGAAGAGAGGGTTAGAGAAAGTCACGGATTTTTCCTCATAAACGTTAATGGGAGAGAAATCATTACACGAAGATAAATTACAATCACTATCACTCTCGGAAGTATCCTCTGACTTACTTGGGATTGGAACAAGGTCCTCAACACTAGACTTTATGAATTTGTCTGATTCCTTTTTAGGAATAGTGCTAAGATCCTCATTCCCTATGATGAGAGAGTCCTTGGGCTCCAAAGTTGGTAAGTCGGGTGTGATTGCAACTGACAGAGGAAGTTCACAAATAATACCTCTCAAAGGACTAGAACTTCCTCTAATCATAGTCTCAACGTCATCATAACAAAAAGAATTGAAAGTTTCGAATGGGGGGGGATAAAGTTACTGAAGATTAGCCACCTGCTCTAACCCTGTAAGCTCTTCTTTTATTAATCTCAAACCCATTCCATTGAATTTTACCTTTAGCTCAACAATCATATTTTAACATTCTCTTCTAAAAACGAATTAACAATTTTCCTCATTACGATAATCTATAATCGTAAGTCATTACTTAACTTAAACTTAACATATCATCTAAATAATGATGCTTAGATCCTGCCAGTATCTTGGATACTCATTTCTTGAAGAGTTGAATGATTGATGCCTAGCTGCCTGATTTGTAACTATTTTTCACAAATTGATTGCAATCTTTGAAGAAGTTCATGACTTCATTTTTGTTTATTAAGTTCTCATGAATAACTCGAAGAGGCTGCTTATTGCTGAATAAAGCGATGGTTGGTCAAAACCAGAATAGTTAGGCTCAAAATAGTTTTGATTCATCGGTTGACATTGAAAACTTTCATGAGGACCCCCACAGTTTTCACAGCAAAGATATTGTTGTGGAAAACTCGGTGAATTTTGTGGATAATAATTATCACTAAAGTTTTGATTGTAGCTCGGTTCCTGCTCATAGACAAGCGGGAACCGTGGTGGACAATCATAACCATAATGAGAATCGTTCCCACATAACTCGCACGAGTATGATTCGTACTGGGGTTATGGAGGGTGGGTGAAAACATTTGGAGGATTATTAAAAGAATTCGGATTTGAATCATTAACGAATGAATTTCCAGCTTCATAATTGCAAAATAAACAAAATCTATCTCCAAGATAATATCCACACCTTACACATGTACACCGTTGACAACGTACACCATCTTCTAACGGATCTTTACAATGAAAACAATGAAATTGGTTGAACGAAGATGTTAGGGGTTGTGAATGTGGGTTAGAAATATCGGGAGTTTGATTATAAGAATTTGGATTAGAGTCATAGACGGGCTCATCTCCGAAACTCACATTGGTACAATGCCGACAATTTCCACCGTTAAACGGACCTCCACACCACGAGCATCTTGAAAACCAAGACATTTTGAAGAATTATCAGATAAGAAGGTTAAGAGAATAAGAATTAAACGAATAAGAGGATAAAGAAGAATATTTATAGATTTTTCAAATAAGAAATAATAAAAATTAACAAATATTTTTGGTAACCGAAAGTCAATAGTGCACGGTAGCTCTCTAGAAAACGCACAAAGAAGCGGAGGAACGGGTAAGCATTTTAAAAACCTTCTCTTTTCGGGTCGAAGTCCGTAGGATCGACCCTCCTTATACCTCTCTTATAGTTTGTTAACTAAAGATGAGTCGAAACGACAATTAACAAACGGTTATTTTTAATAGAAAAATAAAAGAAAATAAGAATAGAAGTGTAAAATATTTTTGTATTTTTATATAAAAGAAAACGAAAGCTTTCACAGGGAAAGGATCTTCAAAGCATTAACTTCAAATACTTCGCGAAAATCATACACCTCTCCCCGGTAACGGCGCCAAAAATTTGATTCGTTCTAAATAATATATATATATATATAATAAAATATATATCCTAAATACCTCAAATTTATTATAATATAGTGAGTATCCCGTTTGATATGAAAATTGCTTGAGGACAAACAATAATTTATCTCTCGGAGGTCGTATCCCGACAATAGGCGAATTTGAAAACCGCAAAAGTACTTTGTTTGATGCTTGAATATCAATATTTTGGTTTTTGAATTTAATTCTACTAACGCAAAAGCAAATAAAGATAAACTAAATTAACAATTAAAGCAATTAAGAAATTTAAGCTAAAAACGATAACAGGAATAAAAAACCGAGACTTAAAAAAACTAAAATATCAAAATTTAACCCTAAAAATGAAAATTTAATTTCTAAAGGTCCTAAATGATTAAAAATAATTTTAGAAAAAATAATTGTATTTTTTAGACTTTTATTTTATTTTTTGTGAATTTAAAAAATTTAATCTAAAATTTTTATTAAAAATATTAAACTAATTTATAAAAATCTAAAAAATTCATGAAAAGTACTTTGAACAAATCTAAACTTAAGAAAATTAAAACGGGAAAATAAGCTGAAACAAATAAGCAGTTATAAAGCAAATAAGCAAATAAGCAAATAAGCAAATAAGCTTAAACTAAAAAGAAAACTATATTAATTAAGTGGTGCAATGAATAGCTGAAAAAGTCCCAAGGGCAGTTGGTAGTGAGAGTGTGTGCTCAAGTGTTGGGTGTGTGAAGGGGAGGTCACAGGCTCGAAACCTGTGGTCACCCTTTTTTATAAAACATTTTTTGTTGAGGTCTCGGGTTCGAGTCCTCCCAGTACTCCCAACAACTTTCCATTTTTATTTTGCAAAAATAATTTTTGAAAAAGCTTTTAACATGAAAATAACTATTTACTTAACAAACAACTTTTTGAGAAACATGGAAATAAGCACAGAAATAAGCAAGTTTAACCAACAGTTTTGGCTAAAAAGCCAAAAAAAACTCTCAAGTTAAAACTGATTTGGCTATTTAGCTTCATTAAGCTTAGACAAAGTTGGATAAGCTAACCAGGGCATATTCTAGTCCTAATAAGCAAATCTAAATAGAAAATAAGCAAATCTAATAAGCAAAGAAGACAGAAATCAAATAAGTTGTTATGGAAAAAAAACTTACTAAAATCAGACTACTAAGGCACTTTTGAGCTAGAATTTAAGCTACTAAATCATTAAGCTAGACACTAAAAGCTTAAAACAGGTAAAGCTTATTGGTATGTGCTTAAATACACATACCTTTTACCTTTAAAAACGAGCTAAAATAACCAAAAACGGACTTAAAATGCCAAATATATGCTTGTTTTGCTAATTGTGTTGTGCAGGAACGAATAACTAAGAAAAGGACGAAAAACAAAGCCAAAACGACAAAACCGGACTCGGAATGGAAAAGACTGTGAAAGACAAAGCCAAATCGAAGCCGGAAAGTCAATCAAGTCAAAAAGTCAACAGAAAAGTCAACTGGTCAAAGTCAAAGTCAACCCAAGTCAACCCCGAGACCAAAGTCAAAGAAATATAAGTTTAGGGACTGAAATTGTCAATCCCTAAACTTATATATAAAGAAGAAAAGAGAGAAAAATGAAGACAAGGGCTTATTTTGCAATTTGCTCAAAGTGACAAGTGGGGGGGCAAAACTGCCAACCCTCCTAACTTGTACACCACAAGGACGAAAGATGCAAAGAGTTATATAACTCTTGGGGACTTGTTTTGCCAAGTCCCCAAAGTTATTTAACCACAAGGACCAATTGTGTAATGAAACAATAAACCATGAGGGGCCACTTTTGCCAAAACCACAAAACTTCACTCTGTTATACCTCTAACTCCTTTTCCCGCTCGTTTTTCCCTCCCAAACAACTCACGGGTTGTTTAACCCATGTTTACCCTGTGAACCTTCACCACCTCCATGGATAATCAATTCCCCCCTCCTCCACTACCTTTCCCAGTTACAAAGGTGCCAAGTTGGCAATCCCACACCTCCCAAGACCTTGTTCGACGGCCAAGATGGATTTTTGATGAAATTGGAGGGCTAAGATGTGTTTTGCTTCTCCCCCTCTCACACAACTAACACAAGGGCTCTCTATAAAAGCTGTAGAAGACACAAGAACAAGCAGCAAGTTTTTAATTTCAGTTTGTAGTTTTTTTTGTAATATTAAGCATTTTACTTTCAAGTTTTTTTAAAATAGCTTTAAGCTCTTGTACTGTTGTTCTTTCCTCTTGTACTTCATCACTTTAGCAATAACAATCAGTTTACAAGCTTCTTGTATTCTCTTATTTCAATTTGAAGTGATTTTCATCAAATAAGCTCTAAATAAGCTCTTTTGAGCTTATTCTTGTCATTAAGCTCAAATTCAGTTTTAAACTTTGTAAAAGTTTTTTAAATACTGTTTTTAGCTCATTTAGTTTAAAAGTGTTCATTTGAATTCAAATTAAGCTCATTTTGGAAGTTCAAGGAGTAATAAGCTTTTTACAGCTTATTGAGCTTTTTAAGCTCAGGTTTAGAGGCTAAGGGGCCATTAGGACAGGCTTTTTAGGCCACTCACTCAGAAAGAGTGGCCTTGGTTCTGAGACAACAAATCCCAAGGTTTCAATTCTCAATTTCCATTTAGCTTAATTTTTAGCTTTAGACACTAGCTTATTTGCTTTTATTCTTTTCAAACATGTTTATTTAGGTTTAATATCTAGCTGTTTTCAGTTTTCATTAGGTTAAACTTATGTAATCTTAGTTTATAACTTAAAATTGTCATCTTAGTGCAAAAAGCTAGTAGAGAAACTAGCTTATTTTTCTTAATAAGCTAGGACTTTTAGTTTTAAAATAGTTTAAATAGGTAAAAATAAGTAGAAGTAGATAAAAGGTTTTTAAAGTTTTAGCTTAAAAATGGATTTTAAACCCACTGTGGTTTGACAGTTTTCAAGTAAAGGGGTGTTTGGGATAGCATTCAAAGTGGGTCAAAACAGGTTGTGGTATGGGTTATGGTCATTAAAATAGGTTTAGTCTAGATTAATAAACTCATTTAAGCTGTTTTTAAAAGTTTCTTTGTTGAAAAATTGCTTTTCAAAAGGTTATGAACCTTCTTTGAAACTGTTAGGTTTTTATAAACATCACAAGTGCTTATTTGGTTAAGCACTTGTGAGTTTGAGTTTTAGCATCAAAAAGGTGTGTTTTGTGTGTGTTAAAACTCCTGTCAAAACCTTTGGGTGTATTGACTTCTTGGGTCAAATTCACACAAGTCTCTTTGTGTCACAGTTTTAATAAATCCAAACACCTTTTTCACTTCCAAAAATAAGCAAGTAAAAATGGTTTTCAAAAGCTCAAAATTGGTGCACAAGCCCCTTGGCTATAACACTCAATCTGTTTGAGCTTATTTGTGCTTTTAGAGCTTAATTGACAGCTTAAAATAAGCTGTCAAATAAGCCCTTGAGATTTGCCTTAAAGCTCCCCTGGTGCAAAAGGGGAACTTTAGGGTCATCTTTCTCAGCCAATAAGCACACTTAAGCCCAACTTTTTGGCTTATTTTAAGAGTATATAAGCTCTTAAATAAGCCCTCAAAGTTTCAGGCCTTAGGAAGCTTATTAGCTAGCTTATTTTCAAGCCCAAACATGCCCTTTGGCTGTTTTTGAATCCCTTGGGCTGAAGGATTGCTTATTTTTGACTTTGGCTTATTGAGCTTATTCCATAAGCTCAAGTTGTGTCCTAGTAGCTTTTAGGTTAAGTTAGATAGTTTAGTTTGCTTATTCCCCTTTTGTTAGCTTATTTGAATGTCCAAGTTAATCATTTTAGCCTCTTAAGCTTTGGTTAAGCTTTTCTGTCAATAAGCTTCCCACAGCTTATTTAGCCTAGCTTTTCCTTCCTTTTAGCCCATTTCAGTTTCGTTTAGACCAGTATCTTATTTTAGCTTTTGTTCTTAGCTTATTCGACCCTAAGTCTAAAAAGACTTAGCTTTTTTTCAGCTTATAATCATTTTTAAGCATTTCAGTCAAGTTTCAAGACTTATTTTTAAGCCTTATTTAGTGGTTTTCATGCAAAAAGCTCTAGTTGACAAAGTTGATAAGCCCCACGAGCTTGAACAACTTTGCTTCTTTGAGTTTTCAAAAAAAAAACAGGGGGGAAACACTTGGTCCGGGTGAGCAAGACTCGAACCCGGGACCAAGCGATACATCCCCTTTAACTCACACACACTTAACCACTGCGCCCTTGGGTCTTTTTCGTTAAAGACTCAAGGGCAATAATATATAAGGTCATTTTGACCTCATAAGCCCATAAGCTGTTTAGCTTATTTTCGGGGCTTATTGCATAAGCTGTGTGGAGTTAGTTATTTTTCGTAGGAACTTTATAGTATGAAGTATTTTTAGAAAAAATTTCAGAATTTTTCGTAAACATTTAGTATTTTTTATAATTTATTTTAGTTAAAAGTTTATTTAATTCATAAAAAAATACAAAAATTATCAAAAAAATATTTTGCTTTTTTAGAAAATTTTCTTTTACCATCTAGTTTGTAGGAAAAATATAAAATTTTTCGTAGGGTCATTTTTACAACTTTTTACTTTTTAAAGCACGGTCCGGGTACGGGATTTTGTTTTGACTCGTTTTTGGGTCAAACGAACTCCGTTTTCGGTCTAGTCTTTTTCATTCTTCGTTATTTGTTCCATAGAGTAGTTTAGAAGCAAAAATTTCTTCGTAGGTGTATTTTTAAAGATTTTAGGTTTTCCCCCTTTTGTTCGGGATTCGGGGCCTCGTTTTCTAGTTTAATTTCGTAATTTCTAGGTTTTTCTTAAACGTTTTAGTCCGTTATTATCTAATTTGACTTTTTCAACTTCCCAAACTCATTCCTTCCTTCAAACTCAAATCTTCGATCGTATCGATTTACCATTCCAGCCTCGTTGGGGATTTACGACCCGGGAAAGCTCTATACTACTTCTCGGTATCATTGATTCTGCTTTTAGACTATTCTTACTATATATTTGATATTTTATTATATTATATATATTTTAAGGTGTAGTTTGAACGGATCAATTTTTGGCGCCGTTGCCGGGGAGGCTGTGCAACCGTTTATCGTTACGTTTGACCATCTGTTTTTGAAATTGTGAATATTTTCTTTTATTATATAAAAAAAAAGTACAAAAATATTTTTCATTTCTTTTAGTATAATTATCAGTTAAAAACCAAAGAAAAAACCAAAAACATAAAAACATTGTCCATAAAAAAAAAAAAAAAAAAAAAATTCACAACTTGGTAAAATACCAAAATATAATATTCTCAACTGAGGTATTATCATAATAAGTTCCGGTGAACTTGTTGGTTCCCAACTCGAACAAAAGATTTAAAAACTTGCCTTTTGTGTCTCTTACGACGTACGGCTCACCTTGAAAAGTTGAACAAACTATAAAGTGGGTATAAGGAGGGTTGTTCCTAGGAACTAACGACCCGAAAGGAGAAATAAGCTTCGCGCTATCCTACATCCTCCGCTCACCGGTGCGTTATCTTTTTAAGAGTACCGTGAAGTAAGCAGATATTTTGGTTTAAGTTGTCTTATATCTCATAGTCCGTTAAAATCAATTGTGAAGTAATCTTGAAAAAAAAAAAAAAAAAAAAAATTTTAGTGTAAATTTTCCTTTTTGGTATTTCTATTTTGATGCATGGCCACTCGATCTCAAGCCCGTTAGACGTCGACCACCACCAGTTCGACAAACATCTGTTAATCATCTAATCTTGAGAAACCTGATAATCCTCCCATAGTTACGATGGCCGATAATCGTACTATGGCGCAATTGCTCGAAGCACCCACCGAGGGTTACGAGGATGCGATAGTTATTCCGGAAATCACCGCGAATAACTTTGAGATCAAGCATGGTCTTCTGAATCTTGTCCAAAACAAGCAATTTTTTGGAAATGATAAAGAAGACCCACATGCCCACATCCGATATTTCAACAAGATCACTTCTACGATGAAGTTCCCGAACGTCCCGAGTACGTCGGTTAAGCTTATGCTTTTCCCGTTTTCTCTCGAAGGGGCAGCCCGGATTTGGCTAGAAAAAGAACCCCCTCGGTCGATTGAAACATGGGATGATCTTGTTTCGAAATTTATTAACAAATTCTTCCCTCCCTCTAAAACGACAAATCTCAGAAATGAAATCACGAGATTTCAGCAAAAATTTGATGAGACGTTTTATGAGGCTTGGGATCGTTTCAATGATCTTTTAAGGGGATGCCCTCATCATGGGTTTTCAGAATTGCATCAACTCGATACATTCTATAATGCCCTAAATTCAAATGATCAAGATTCATTGAACTCAGCTGCCGGTGGTAACTTCTTAGACAAAATGCCTCGAGAATGTTTAAAAATTATCGAGAGCAAGTCTAAGGTACGTCAGTCAAGAAACAAAGCTGTTGTAGCTAAAATGAGTACAAGCTCTTCCACCCAAGCAGTCTCATCTGATGTTGCTGAACTCAAAGACATGGTTCGGGCATTAATTCTCGATAGAAAGAACCAAACCCCAGCTTCCGCCCCCGTAAAAGCGGTTGAACAAAGTTGTGTAACTTGTGGGGGAGGTCATTCTTATCAAAACTGTCCAGCCACTAACAGCAACATGTACCATGACAATATCCAAGAGTATGTGTCCCAGGCCGCTGCGGCCAATTTCAACCAAGCTAATTCTGGTTATCGACCTCCGATGGTCTCAAATCAAATTCGACCTCCTGGTTTTCCTCCAGTTCAGAATCCTCATGCAAATAATCAAAACAATTTCAATCGAGGAAATAACTTCAATCAAAACAGAGGAAACAATTTCAACCAAGGTCAGATTTATCGACCTCCGGTTCATCAACCAGTAGTTAATCAACCAGTAGCTCATCAAGGACCTGCTCCTCAGACACACGGTGTGTCAAAAACAGATTTTGAAAGATATGTCACAGCCAATGATGCAGTGTTGAGAAACATGCAAAACCAAGGTCAAAACCTGCAATCCCAAATGGCAAATTTAACTGATATGCTTTCAAAATTTGTTACTGCTAATACAGCTTCTACTTCCGGTTCTGGAACTCTTCCTGGTAACACTGTTACCAACCCAAAGGAAGATTTAAAAGGTATCACTACCCGAAGTGGTGTCACCATCCAAGGACCGAAAGCCGTTAATCATGACACTGAGGTGACAAAGGACACGATGCCTCCTGCTAATAACGGAAGCACCGAAGACGTCCAACCTCCTGTTGTTCAAATTCAGTCTCGTAATCCAAATCCTGAGCCCAATGTTGCTCCTGTTGTTACTCCAGTTCCTAAAGCATCAATTCCATTTCCATCACGATTCCATTTCATCAAGAAGAAATGATGAATGGAGCAAGGAAAAAAGCTAAACGACCAAATTGAGAAATTCTATGAAATCTTAGAGATTTGAGTTTTCGAGATTAGCTTTACGAGCCTTGATGCTATGGCCTTAATTGCTTCAACTTTTAAAAAACTATGATTGGAAACAAAGAGAATAAATTGAGATTTGGCAAGAAATCCTTTGAAGTGAATCTGTTCAGCGGTCATCCTCAACGGTTTTACCAAAAGAAACTTGTGGGACCCTGGACGATTTCTGAATCCATGTGAATTTACGGGGTTACTACATTGCAACGCATTGGCCGAATCTTAGTGCGGCATTAACTTCTCAGGCCTTATTCTGTATGGAACAATCTATCTCTTCCTGAATTGACCCGACTTGCATGCCACTAGGATAAACTTTTTTTTGGGTGGGGGTTGACGTTCGGATCACTAAACCGCATCGGCATTGCTGAAGAATGTTTTGTAAAATGTGGGAAGGAAATTCCCAATTTCCAGTTGACTTCTAGTTGTTGATTTAAAACAGTCCGAGTTCCTTTAATTCTCGGGCGATGTTTCTTGTAAACAAGTCATGCTGTTTGATAGATGTTTATGAGGCGGATGTAACCCTTCGTGTTGGCAAGGAAGCCATCACATTAATTGGACCAACTTCAAGAACACAGTTGATTACATAACATATGACAGTCAACAAGATCGACGTCATTGATAAGGCTTGTGATGGTATTTACGAGGTCCTTGGATTTTCAACGTGATCGCGAGTGCCATTCCCACTCCGTATTCTGAGCGATTGTTTTCTACTGCTTCTCCAAACTTCACTCTTTCGGGACAGTGATTTTCTTTTAATGGAAGAAGCAGATTCGTTTCTTGATCTAGTAGATGAATCACTTCATCTGAAGTGAAACCAACTTATCAGGATCTGAGGGGGAATCTATTCTAGTGGAATTTTGAACAGTGAACCACCACCCCCCCCCTCCCAAATCAAGAACAAAATCTGCCTGAATGTTAGGGAAGAGCTCAAACCTGTGAAGGCTAAAACCGTTGAACCTACCATTGATGAAACCTCCCGACGGTTGAACTTCACGGAATGACACCCCATTGAATAGCCATTTTAGAAAGGTGACAAACAAGTTGCCTGGTTATAATTTGTAAAGACTTAAAAGATTGAGGAAAAAGCAGCTCTTCTCACGGTTCTCAGGTCTACAAGCGAGCCATCGCTTGGAAACTCTCCGATATAAAGGGTGTTAGCCCAGAATTTTGTACTCACAAAATTCTAATGGAAGAGGACTACGAACCATCTGTACAAAGTCAGAGAAGGGTAAACCCAAAAATCCACGACGTTATCAAGAAGGAGGTTGAAAAACTCCTTGACGCTGGGTTGATTTACCCCTAATCTCTGACAGCCCTTGGGTGATGCCCACTGTACACTGTGTACCTAAGAAAGGAGGAATGTCCGTCATCTCGAATGATGAAAATGAGACTGATTCCTACTCGATTGGTCACGGGTGAGGAATTTACAAAATTATAGATGGGAGTATGTATTTGATTACAGAAAAACTTAATGAAGCCACCCGAAAAGACCATTCCATTGCCCATTCATGGACCCAATATGCTCGAAAGATAGCAGGGGAAAGAATATTTGTTTCCTCGATGGTTCTCGGGTTACTTTCAGATCCAATTGACCAAAAGATCAGAAAAGACACATTCCATGCCCAATACGGAACATTGTGCCTATCGTCGGCTGCCTTTTGGGTTATGTATGCTCCTGGCAACGTTCAAAGATGTATGATGGCAATCTTCCACGATATGATTGAACAAACGATTGGAAGTATTTATGGATGACTTTTTGGTTTCTTTGGGGATCCTTTACCACGTGCCTGCATTTGGAAACGATGTTGAAGCGTGTGAAGAACACTTTTGTCTTTAAATGGGAGAAGAGCCATTTTATGGTAAATGGAAGGCATGTTCTCGGACATAAATTTCTATAGTCGGGACTTGAGGTTGATAGAGCTAAAGTCTAAGTAATTGCTAAATCCTTCATCCGACTTCTGTCAAAGGTTGTCGTTGTTTCTTGGGGCATGCAAGGTTTCTACCGACGATTCATTCAGGTTCTCAAAAATTGCCCGTCCTAGACTCTTTGCTTGAAAAAGAGACTCATTTTTCTTTTTTGAAGAGAGTATCGATTCCTTTTAATACACTCAAAAGAAAAATGACTGAGGGCTCCGATCTTAATTGCTCCCGTACTCCGGGACTTGCCCTTTAACTGATGTGCGATGTAGCGAACTTGCAATTGGGGAAGTCCTTGGGAAAGAAAACAAGCATTGCAACCTATACACTATGTGAAAGACTATGAACGTGGCTCAAACTATTACACCTTCTACGAAATGAATTATTGCTAGTAGTGTATGCCTTGAGAAAATTTCGGTTCATATCTTGGTTTGTCTAAAAGCCTGTGTATAGCTGGACCATATGCCATCAAGTATCTCTTTGCCAAGAAGGATGCTAAGGCAAGACTCATGCGGATATGGATCTTGGTGCTCCAAGAATTTGATATTGAATTCGAGACAAAAATAGGAGCTTGAGAATTTCGCCGTCGGTTCATCTGTTCCAGACTTGAAAATCGCATCAGACAAACTCGAGAACAAAGAAATCAAGAAGGCATTTTCCTCTCGAGGGACTTTTGGTTATATTGCTCTTCAGTCAAAGTACCCCATGGTTTGCGATTTTGCAAATACCATGCGGGGAAATTTCGTTTATCCAATGGGAATGAATCCCAACAAAAAATTACAGTTCTTCAAGGATGTCAATAGCTTATTTCTGGGATAAATCCCTTCCTGTTTAAGGATCTTGTGCGGATTCAGGTGAGAAGATGTTGTGTTTCTGGGCATAGAAGCTTTAGAGACATTTCAATGCTTGCCACAGTGGACCTACCTGGGTGACAATATGGGATGCCATTTAACAGCATTAGAAAAGTCTTGATTCAGGTTTCTATTGGCCACCATCTACAGGGATGCATGACTTTTGGTTCACCCGTTGTGAATATTTGTCAACGTCAAGGAAAAATTAACGCAACGGGTGAGATGCAAAACTCCAATCCAAGTTGGAAATATCTTTGACATACTGGGGCTATTGATTTTTGGGCCGATCCCGTCTTCACGAGGGAAAAAATACATACTCGTGGTCGTTGACTACTTGTCAAAATGGATTTTTAAAGCAAAGGCGCTCCCCTCAATGGATGCCGAGTTGTTTGCAAATTTTTGAAAACTCTATTTTCTCGATTTGGTGCACCCCGAGCTATCATAAGTGATCGCGGAACTCAACTTTTACACATGACCAATTTAAAGTCATGCTTAGTACGGAGTTATCACCGTTCTCTCACGCGTATCACCACTAAACAAAGAGGGGCAAGTTTTGAGGTGTAAAATCGTGGTTTAAAGCGTATTCTTGAGTGAACGTGCGGAGAGAAGAAATTAGTTACTCCTGGTCGGACAAACTAGTTGATGCTTTATGGGCTTCGCACAAGCTTACAAAACACCCATCGGGTACTCCATATAAGCTGAGTATTACGGGAAGGGATGTCATCTTCCGATCGAAGTTAGAGCCATTAAAAGCCTAATGGGCTTAAGGATACAATATTTTGATGGTTCATCTAAATGCGGGTGATTCACAGGAAAGTTCAAATGAATTGAATAAATGAAATTCTTGATTCAAGCCTACGAAAATCTTTGATCTATAAAGAGAAAACCAAGAGGATACAGTGCTTTAGATCAAACCGCGTTTTCAACGTTGGTGATCGTGTGTCCTCCTCATTCAACTCTAGACTGAAAGATTTTCTGGGCAAATTGAATCCGTTGGGGATTGTGGACATTCACCATTGTTCAAGTTTTCCTTATGGAACTGTCGTGTTATCTCAAAACTCCGGGGCCCAACTTTAAGTGAATGGTCTCATCGTTTTAAAACAATACTTTGGAGGGGACATACCCCATCGAGGTCTGTCCCAGTTCTCCAATCGTATCCTCATAGACCATAAATTAGGGGAGGTGTCAAGCGTGGGGACCCTAAACAGCGCTTCGTGGGAGGCACCCCACTGCTTTATCAGTCTATCTCGTTCTTTATGCTCATAAGTGTTTTGTGTGTGAGAAGGCTGCATTTTCCATTTATGTGTTTTGTCCATGTTTTGGGTGCTTTGTCTTGTAGGTCCAGGATTTCCCGGATGTGAAGACCCTCATTGCTTGAGTATTCCACAAGAGACTGCACATCTCAGCTTCATTTTGGGATCCAGTATCCAAAACTAATTCGAATAACGTTTTATCTTTTGGCAACTTTATTAAACGGCCTTAGATTTAGTAGAACCCTTTGAAACATGAGGACGATATTTAGTTCTACGTTGGGGGGGATCTTTGATTGATTTTTGCCTTTTGCAGTCGTTGTTGTTATCACGATCCCGTTTTTTCCACCAAATGTGTACCCAAATAAAACAAAAAACAAAAAACAAAAAACAAATACTTGAAACATTTCAAAAAATTTTCAAAAAACAAAATAAAGTGTTTTGTCACAATTTGGACTTTCTATGGGTAGAATGAGAATATTTTTTGACACGACTCGGGCGTGTTGAGGCTCCTATCTGTTCCTAACTTAGCTTATTGTGGGGCATAGTTTTCTCGAATTCGAATGCTTCGAATTTTAAAAATGGTGAAGAACAAGAAGTGATAGAGGTTAAATATTAAGTTTATGTGCTTGAACAAAACTTATAATGAGTAACTTGTGTTTTTTTCCCATTAGCTTCTAATCCGCCTAATCATTACGAGCTCATTCAGTTCAACTAAGTCAATCAATGTCTTTAGAAAAAGCTTCAAATTTGTAACTTAATTCTTTAAAGCGAGATTTTTCTTAATAATTCGAAAGTTAAAATGCCAAAAAAGCATGAATGAAGTATGAATGCAAAAATGCATAGGTATTGAAATTTTGCCAATAAAGATTTACATTGATTATATGGAGAAGTAAAACGATGTCGTCGTGATATCCCAATCCGCTAACCACGAGGTGGGGGTTAAACTATTGACATCTTTACTTCTAGGGATTTGGTTTGTGTTGTGAATATCTCACCAGGATAGTAGGGTTAGGTGAGGTTCAAACTAAAAACACTTATCCTTAGCCATATTAGGGAAGAAGGTGTTGTTGTGATTTCCCACTACGTAGAAACGGGGGGGGTTTATCACATTAAGAACATCGGTCGTTGTTTGTGATATCCCTAATAGGGAGCGAGGCCTAGGTAGTTGTTCAAACTAAAGCAAGCATTCTAGCTTTAAGAACTTAATGATTTATAAAAGATGGAAGATGTTGCAAAAAAGTTCTACAGTTAAAAGTCTCGTTCATTAAAATCAAGTTACAAGGTCTTTTATAAGTTGTTGCTTTGAGTCACGATTCATCTTGAAATCTAAGGACTATGAAAATTAAGTTGATCTATGGTTGAGTTGAAATGAGCACCACAGACATTTAAATAATACTTAATGTTGGGAGTTAAAAGTTCACAAGTCATAAAGGTATGAGTGCTTAGCATTTAGAATTATATTGACAAAATGATCTTGTTTAATTGCTTGGTCGGGAGCTAGTGAAAAAATCGGGGACGGTTGATTTATCCGTCAGGTCCAACGTAGAATTATTTTAGATGGTCGTTTCTCATTCTATGATCCCAGTGTTAATAAAATAAAGGAAGTCAAACAGGAAATCGAGAAAAGAAAAAGGAAAATCCAAAAATATTAGGGATAATTAGTGTATGAATAAAAAGTGGTGAAAACGGGACTTGTCGAAGCCTTTGATTCTTTAGTTTCCCTTGACGGAAACTCTGTGCTTACTTTTCAAAGTTTATTAGTCGAGGGAGACTGAGGATTCTAATTTTCGTAAATACTTACTTCATAGCATTGGTGAGGACAGGCAATACATTTCGTATGGGGGGATTATTTTTTTGGTATGTGCTTAAATACACATACCTTTTACTTTAAAATGAGCTAAAATAACCAAAAACGGATTAAATGACAAATATATGCCTTGTTTTGTAATTTGTATTGTGCTAGGAACGGATACTAAGAATAAGGACGAAAAACAAAGCCAAAACGATAAAACCGGACTCGGAATGGAAAAAGACTGTGAAAGACAAGCAAATCAACAGACAGAAAAGTCAATCAAGTCAAAAAGTCAACAGAAAAGTCAACTGGTCAAATTCCAAGTCAACCCCGAGGCCAAAAAGTCAACAAATTAAGAAATATAAGTTTAAGGGTTGAAAATTTTGAATGACTTGTTGTGTTGTGTTGTGAGGCCTAACCTTTTGTGATGTGTGAATGTTGTTGTGATTTGTGTTGAATTTGTGAATTGAATATTATTTGTGTGTGTTGAATTGTTTGAATTGTGATTTGTTGTGAATGATGAATGTGTGTGTGAATGTGTTTTTTGAATTTGTTGATGTGATGAAATTTTTGTGATGTGAATTGTGTTTGAAATTGGATTGAAATATGCCAAACCTTAAACTTATATTTATAAAGAGAAAGTGAAGAAAAAGAAGACAAGGGATTCTGTTTGTTGCAAACTAATCAAAGTGACTAGTGGGGGGGCAAAACTAGCCATCCCCCCTAACTTGTATTACACCTCAAGACGAATTGACAAAGGTTATATAACTCATTGGGGCTTGTTTGCCAAAGTCCCAAAGGTTATATAACCACAAGGACGCAAATGTCGCAATAAAAGTAATCCTTGAGGGGCATACAATGTCAACTCCCCCAAACTATGCTCTGTTATACCTCAAACCCAAATTTCCCGCTCGTTTTTCTTCCCAAAAACAACTCACGGGTTCGTCACCTCTTTTTACCCTGCAAAACCTATTCCCCCTGATGGATATTCATTCCCCCCTCCTCCATACTTTCCCAGCTACAAATGTGCCAAGTTGGCTATCCCACACCCCCCAAGGCTTAAATTCGACGACCTAGATGATTTTTTAAAGGATTGAAGGCCAAGATTAAAGGTTGGAACCACTCCACATAACAAAAACACCCCTTTTATGTGTGTTTTTAAGAGCACCAGCAGAAAAGAAGGGAAGAAGACCGAGTTATATTCTTTTTGCTATAAATAGATTTGTAAAAGACATTTTGGGCAAAGTAGTTAGTTTTAGTGTTTTTAGTGTAGCCTTTTTTTAAATAGTTTAATGTCTCAAGCTAACTTTCTTTTTATGTAATTCTAATTCTCAGTTTTAATTGAAAAAGTTAAGTCTTTTTACTCAATAAGCTTCTAATAAGTCTTTTGAAGCTTAATTCTTGTTAATAAGCTCAAATTCAGTTTAAAACTTGTTAAAAGCTATTAAATTATTGTATTTCAATTCAATTTGTTTCATAATTGATCATATTAAGTGTTCATTTTGGCAGCCACTGAAGAAATAAGCTTAATATAAGCTTATTGAGTTGTTGTCAAGGTTTAGGAGGTAGGAGCACTTAAGTATTATTTTAAGCCATTCACTCAGAAATAGTTGCTTTGTGACTGAGACTACAAAAAATCCCAAGGGTTTCCATTTCTAAATTCTCAACTATGCTTATTTTTTTGCTTAAACTTAGGCTTATTTGCTTTCAATCTTTGTAAACACATTAGTTTAGAATTGTTATTTGGCTGTTTTAAGTTTTTATTGCATAATTTTATGTATATTAGCTTATCTCTCAATTCTGTCATATTTAGTGTAATAAGCTAGCTGAGAAACTAGCTTATTTTTCTTAATAAGCTAGGACTTTTAGTGTTAAAATAGTTTAAGTAGGTCAATATAAGTAAGAGTAGATAAAAGGTTTTCAAAGTTTTAGCTTAAAAATAGATTTTAAACTCACTTTGGTTTGACAGTTTTAAAGTAAAGGGGTGTTTGGCATAAGCTTAAAAACGGGTCAAAACAGGTTTGTCCATGGGTTGAGGTACTTTGGCTAATTTTAGCTTAAGTTTTTAAGCAATTTTAAGCTGTTTTTAAAAGGATTTTAGTTTCAAAGTGGTGTTTCAAAGTTTTTAAAACCATTTTCATAACTGTGAGTTTTTCTAAGATACCACAAGTGCTTATTTGGTTAAGCACTTGTGGGTTTGAGTTTAAGTGGCAAAAAGAGTTTGTTTTGTGTGTCTAAAAGAGCTGTCCAAATAGCTTTGGTCCTTTGACTTTGTGAGTCAAAAACCACCAAGCCATTTTGGTCACAGTTTCTAAAAACCCAAAAGTCCTTTTTCATTTAACAAAATCAGCAGGTTTTTATGATTTTTAGAGGCTAAAAATTGGTGCTCAATACTCTCTTCTAGGGTACTCAATCTGTTTTTAATTATTTGTGGTTTAGAGCTTATCTTGAACCAGCTTATTATTAAGCCCAAAACATTGCCCTTTGATGTTTTTACGCTTAAGTCCTAGGCTGAGGGATTGCTTAATTTTGGATTTTAGCTTATTCAGCTTATTCCATAAGCTCAAATTGTTTCCTAAGAGCTTTTTAGGTTAGGTTAGATATTTAGTTTGCTTATTTCCCTTTTTTTTAGCTTATTAAGCTCTTTGTTGCCCCACATTTCCACCAACAGTACTAACTCCTTAGTTAGTACTGTTGTGGATGTTAAGCCACCTCTTGGGCTTATTGAGCTTACTTCATAAGCTCATTCGTGTTCCTTATAGCTTATTTGGTTTGAGCAATAAGCTGAGTTTGCCAATGGTCCTTTTTCTAGCTTATTTGTTCAAGTCTTAAGCATTTTAGCCCTTCTAAGCCTTGTTTAAGCTTTTCTGTCATGATAAGCTCCCCACAGCTTATTTAGTGTAGCTTTTCCTTCTCTTTTTAGCTTATTTTGGTTAGTTTAGATCCCTTTTGCTTATTTCAGCCCAAGTTCTAGCTTATTTCGACCTTAAGTCTAAAAAGACTTAGCTCTTTTTTTGCTTTTAAGCCATTTAAGCTAAACAGCCAACTTTAAGCTTATTTTTAAGCTTATTTATTGGTTTTCAGCAAAAGCTCTAGTTGACAAAGTTGTTAAGCCCCACGAGCTTAACAACTTTGCTTCTTTGAGTTTTCGAAAAAAAAAAAAAAAAAAAAGGGGGAAGACACTTGGCCCGGGTGAGCAAGACTCGAACCCGGGACCAAGCGATACATCCCCTCTTTACCAACACACACTACCACTGCGCCCTTGGGTCTTTTTTCTTTTTATAGTTCATGGGCTGTTGGTTTACCTTATAGTCATTTGGCTTATAAAGCCTTTAAGCTGTGTTCGAGCTTATTTCGGGCTTATTTCTCAAGCAACCTTGTGTTTTCTTATTTTTCGTAGGTCATTTAAAGTGTCTAGTATTTTTAGAAAAATTTTCAGAATTTTTCGTAATCATTTAATATTTTTTATAATTTAATTTAGTTAAAAGTTTATTTAATTCATAAAAAATACAAAAATTATCAAAAAAAATATTTTGCTTTTTTAGAAAATTTTCTTTTGTCATCTAGTTTGTAGGAAAAATATAAAATTTTTCGTAGGGTCATTTTTATAACTTTCCCTCTTTTAAAGAACGGGTCCGGGTACGGGATTTTGTTTTGACTCGTTTTTGGGTCAAACGAACTCCGTTTTCGGTCTAGTCTTTTTCATTCTTCGTTATTTGATCCCTAGAGTAGTTTAGAAGCAAAAATTTATTCAGTGAGGTTATTTTTAATGATTTTAGGTTTTCCCCCTTTTGTTTTGGGGGGGGATTCGGGCTCTCGTTTTCTAGTTTAAATTTTGTAATTTCTATGGTTTTTCTTAAACGTTTCTTTAGTCCGTTATTAATCTAATTTGACTTTTTCCACTTCCAACAACCAATTCCTTACTTCAAACTCAAATCTCTCGACGTTATCGATTTTACTAGTCCAGCATCGTTGGGGAATATATATAAACGAACCCGGGGAATGCTCTTATACTTACTTCTCGGTTTTATTGATTGTTGATTTTTACACTTAGATATATATTTTATATTTTATTATATATTATATATATTTACGGGTTTTGTGAATCCAAGAATCCAGAAGCTTAAGATAGCTTAATCTATCAATTGAAAGAGTTTTTGAGCTTAAATATCACTAGAGAACCACTGAAAATGATGATTGAAAGTGATCTCTGGAAACTATGCAATAAGCTCAAACCATAATAAGCTCAAATGCTCAAAGCCCAAAGGCAGCATTGAGCATTTGTAAACTTAACAATAAAACGTATAAGCAACTAATTTAAACAATATTAACTTCATACTTCAAGCTAGAATCTAAAATTTAAAAGCTAAATTCTATTGCTAACTGTTTTTGGTTTTTATGAATTTTTTGTGACTTTGACAGCTAGATTAAGCTAAGTAAATAAGCTAGAAAATGCAATTTAAGACTTAATCTATATTAAGTTATAACTTAACCAAATCCTACTTGACTTTTAGAACCTAAGACCTATTTTTACTTAACTAAGAACTAAGCTAAAAGTGACAGTACTAATTGTGACAGCCTTAGTAGTATAAAATTTGTGTTAGTTAGTTTGGCTGCATTTGCACAAATGCCAATCCTAAGAGTGCAGGTTTCCTAAGGGAAATCCCTGCACTTAGAAACACTTAAGTAGAGTGTACAAGAAATATGCAAGCAAGATCTAAGCCTTTGATGGCTTAGATCAAATTTTCACAAGCTAAAACTTTAAGACAAAATGCCCTGGTGCTGGCACTCTTAAATTAAGCTTAAACTTTCTAAATTTCCAAATCTATTTTATGCAAACTCATTTCCTAATGTTTATAACTAATTTCAAAGCTGTCTCAAAAGGTTTTGCACAAAACTTTTTGGACTTTTAGATGGTTTAAATTAAGGATTATGCCAAAACTCCCCGTAATACTTGGACAGAAATAACTATGAACCTTAAATTGCAATCTAATTAATAAGCTCTAATTACCAGTTTATTTTTAGCTTTATAACAACTTAACTAACATGAATTACAATAATTTTAAGCAACTAAGCCTTAGGATTTAAACTAATTTTCTACTATTTTTTTGTTTTTTTAAGATTTTTAAGACAATATATGTAAACCTATAATCAAAGATGATTAAGCTAAAACCAGATTATTAGAACTAAATAATAAGCAATATATAAGGCAAATAGTACTAATAAGTAGACAAAATAAGCAAATAAGCAGTCCTACACTATTAAGCTAAAATTAAGATAGCAATTGAAATTATGAAAAGTAAATGAAAACTTACTTGTGCCTCAGCTAAACAGAAGCTCAAACTCAATTACCAGCTACAAGCTCTAGCTTATTCATGTGAATAAGCTAGTATACGTCATGAGGATCTTCCATTTTTGATCCCCTTCCTTAGCTTAATCTCCTAATAAGTCCAAGGGTAAGGTAATAGTTATTAAACTGATTTTTAAAGTAGGTTTAAATTATAAATTTAAGGTTATTTAGCTCAATCATGAGCTTAGAGGACTCATGAGAGCTTATGAGTAGGCTTATGGTCTTTAGTTTTAACAATGATTTGAAAATAAAGAGATTTAAGGAAATTATCTAAAATTAATTTTCATTAATAAAAAGCTTAGTTACAATACTTGAAATGAAAGTTACAATGTTTAAAGGTAAATTAAGTTGGAAAAAGGAAATTAAACTAAAACTTAAATCTAAAGCTACATGTAAAAAAAATAGTTAAGCTAGTTCATGTGTGAGAGGTGAGGGCATATTTATAGGCTTGCTGAAGAGGCTTCTGGATGCCTTAGCCTTGCTCTTTCACATCTTCACCATCATTGTACTAATTCATTGATCAAAGTTTTTAGCCGTTGGATCAATAACTCACTCATACGGATTGCCAAGCTATCATTCTTTGATGTGACTGCTTGTGCTAGTTGTGTTAGTGTGTTTAGTGCAAAAACCCACACCCCTTGTGCTTTTACCATTGCTGACGTGGCCTCCTCATGAGAGTGAGCTAGTGAATCCCTTAGAAAGAATGAATTGACCTTGTCATTGTGTATAGATCACTTTGAATAGGACCAATGACCTTTAATTTTCAAAAGCCCTTTGTTTTTTACTGGAGGTGAAAGGAGAGTGACGATGAACAGTAATTGGGTCTTGGCGCCAAGTTATAACTGAAAGGGATAAAAACGGTTTGAACTTTGGCCTTTTGACACTTTCAGTCCCTCTCATTTCTTTCTCCTTTTCTAGTTATAAATAGCTTTAGGAAATTGTAAGTTTAGCCCTTGTGGTTTATTTAAAAGGGAAGTGGGCTAGTAATGGGCTTATGAATTGGGCTTTTGGGATCCGGATAGGGTTTCCTAGGTTTATAGAGGCCCATTAAGCTTTCCTGGGCCCAATAAGGTGTGGGAGGGACATTTTTGGACTTTTGTGAGAGTTGAGGGACCAAAGTGAAATATTTTGAGGATTTGTCCTTTTGTGTTTGACTTAGTTTGACCATCTTTGACTGACTTTGACTTTTCTTGGCTGATTTTGACTAAGGCTTGACTTTTCTGGCTTCGGCTTTGTACTCTTCTGATTCTCGTGTCCGTGCTTGCCCGTTTTTGACTGTTTTCTTGTGATTTTTGATATATCCGTACCTGCACACACAAAACACGAATACAAGCATATTTTTGCCATTTTTGGTCTGTTTTGGGTTTAATTGGGTTATTTTAGGTACAAACGGATATGTGTATTCTACACTTATCATATATCAAAATCATAGATCATCTCAATTACTTAGTAAAACCTTGAGAAGAAGACTAAGTATGCTAGATAAGCGTTTTGACAAATATCGTCATAAAAATTATACACATTAAAGTGAGATTGGCAACTTAATTGTTTCATCCGAAATACTCAAGTAAAAATGAAGTGTAGTGATGTCTTGTTGTTGCTTAAATGTTTTTTCAAAGCGGGTCAAAGTAATAAGTTATTGTTTTGGTTAAAATGGGTCAAAACTTTAGGTTTTGGCAAAAACCAATAAGCAAAGGTTCACGGATCATTTGAACAGTGTGCATTTATATTGAGTATATTATTTTATGAACACAGTTTGGAAGTTTTGTGCTTGATAGTCGAGTTTCGGTCAAGTTATCCATATATAAAATCGGGATAACAAGTTTTGTGAAAAATAGGTTATTTTGGGAATTTCATTTAAAATCAACCATATGGAGTTAGAACTTGTGCTACTCGCCATGTTAAAGGCAATTGAGCCTAGATAGTCTCAATTGTTGATTTGTAGTTTCCAAAATAATAACAAAATGTCACTTTTTGTGCATGGCGTTTTCGCCAAAAGTTTGAAATATTTTTTGTCTTGTTGAAATAATAAGCATTTACCAAATTGTACTTCATTAAAATTATCTACAATTTTGATATTGCCATCTTCATCAATGACGATTCCTACTCATAACATTAGTTCATTAACTTGTTCTCCATCTACCAAACACCATTAATGCTACATATTCCATACTAGTTGTAAATATGATCTTTTCTTCGTTAGTCTATCATGACATCTTGCTTTGCATATACATGTGTTGATTATATATTCATGTTTGATCTTTTGCTTTGTCGTTATCTTAGTGATTGATATATATTCGATTAATTGAAAAATGTATAATCCTTAGGAAAGGTTTTGTTTCCTTTTTAAATGTTTTTATGCTTGTACTTGTGTGTATTTTTTCCCTTATATATCTCACACAAGTTAATAAAATGTTAAGGCTTAAACATGACTTACATGATGTTTACATTAGAAGTAATTTTATCTCGTATATGATGTCTCGTATGATCTCGTAATTTGTCATTTTGATACATGATGATTTTGATATGAATATATCTATGTTTGATAGTTCTTGTTCCTTGTTGGCTATCCTAAATCTATCCATATAATGTCTTAGTTTATACATGCTTAAACATGGTTTGCATGATCTTTGCATCTTGTCCCTTATATGACATTACCACATGATTTATTTGCTACATTGTGCTCTTATGTTATTGATTTTTGATATACGTGTTAGAAGTCTAAGATTTCCTTTGAAGCAAATTATTTTATTTTAAGAACAATTCACATACTTAAGCGATTGATTGTAACCATATAACAAGTTTCGATACTTATTTTTTCATAAATAGATAGACTCAAAATGCAATAAGAGAATTCGTGCCTATTTGTTCCCTTTTTGTGGCATATCTGTAGCTCATTGTTAGTGCAATTAATTTTATAATCTAAATGGATTTCTTCCTGATGCTTGTTTTGGTTGAATCTAATTAAAACATGCTCTTGTATAAATGTTCTTATTTCTCATATTGTTTATGTCTGAATCCTTGAATGATTGTTTGTAAACTGGATCGTTTATGCTTGTGGTTGGTTTTTATGCAATTCATACTTCTTCATTTTCATTTTCTTGTTGTATTAAGGAATGTATTGGAATAATCAAAAATATGCTAGGGTATAAGTGTTGAATTCTTTACCCATGTGATTTTAGTTTATCTAGTATGACCTACTTGATCGACGATATCAAGTGAAAGCTTAGGATTAGGAGTTCATTTTGTTCACTATTAGAGGATTTTAGATTTTAGGAACCTTGGCTGCTGCAAGCCGGTTCTGTTGAACCAATGGAACCGGCTAGCCGGTTCTACAGTAGGCATTTTTGCCATTTGGGGTAGTTTACTTTTATTCCGACACTTAAATTCGATTATTTAGACTTGTATTAAGGTTGCTAATAGTTGGTTATGATTATCTAGCTCCTTAAGTCCTTCAAAAATTTCATAAGCTGTTAATATTTGTTTGAACGCCATTTTTAGCCTTGTTTAGCAGAGTTTCACCTATGACCTCTTCATTTCTTAGTTTTTCCTATTTGTGTTGTTTTTTTGAAAAACATGTTTTGTTCATATACATATCTATCTATGTGTCTACTTGTTAAAGTCATTCGTGTGATAATGCTTGAAGAAGTTTTTCTTTTTGAACTATCATGTTGTGAAATGATATTCTTGCTTCTATCTTGCACTAACTCGTTTGGATTTGTGTAGGTCGATTAAGATCGATTTCTTTATCAAGATAATTTGTGCTCATTCGCAATTATCTACTTAACACATATCTATTTATTAACAGTTTCATACATGCATATTCATCATTAACTAATTTACTATAAGCATACAATGTTAGTTGCTTTGCATTGTCATCACAATCTTTCGTACTATTTTACTATACACATAAATTGTCATATCGATTACTCTATTTGCTCATTCAAAACAACACAGTGTAGATTTTGGGTTAAACCTTTTACTAGACTTGTGTCTTTCATAGTCATTCAGTACAAAAAGAATCATCATGAATCCTTCCTCCACCACCACCATAACCACAATCCTACCAGTGACTCAAAACCAATTCAACTTATGAAGGATAAATCACCTTCTACATATCTCAATACTCATAAGCTCATTTGTCTATATTGTCAAAAGCCAAGTAAATTTCGTAACGAAATGTGTCTTATTCCTAAACACATCCTTTCAACCTTAACAACCTCGCCACCAAAACCAACCACGATGATGCAAGTAATAGGATTATATGTTTTAGCTTACTTTTCTAGGAGTTCCTTTTAGTAAATATATTTCATTTTAGTTCTAGAAGGTCATATCATAATCATATAACATCTATATTATTTATGACTTTCCTCAACGGACGAAGTACTTAATTTTGAAATTCAAAATTTCCCTCAAAAATAGAAGGTTCCATACCAGATACAACCTTTCCCACAAAAGACAAAAAAGGGAGCGTGGTCTACTGGGCGGCCCCCTTATAGGCATGCGACCCCAAGATATATCTGGGACCGCCCCTAGTGACCGTTGGATTTTCCTGCCTATAAGTACTGCTCCATTCCTTGCAGAAAATCAAACCTCTTTGCACGAAATTTTTAGAAAAATTTCTCTCTCTAAAAATCGTCTTTCTCTCTCTAAATCTCTTGATCACTAACATTCTTAGATCTTGTTTCAAGTGATCTAATATCTTTTTCTCATCTCTTCCCTCTCATTCAAGTGCAAGAGAAGAACATTCGTATTCGTCAAGAAACAAAATGTTATTTAGAGATCTCTCCTCTTTTCTTCTAAGTACCAAATCTCTATTGTAATTATCTTATGTATTTGTGTGATTCGGATATTGTGTAAATCCGATAGTGTAGATCTAGTGATTATGTAGTGATTGTGAAGTGGTAAATTGGTTCTAGCTAAGATTAGGGCTCGACATTTAGCTTAGTGTCAGAAATAATATAAGCGACGTGTAAATGGTTTTCTCCGCTTGAAGGGAGCTTGTTGACATAGTGAAATCTCGAGTAGGATACACGAGGAGTAGAGTAGGGCAAAGAAGAGCTTTGTAGCCGAACCACTATAAATCTTGGTGTCTTGGTTTGATTGTTCCTTCTCTCATCTCTTCATATTGTTGTGATTATTATTTACTATTAGTCTAGATATTTACTTTGTTGATTCATATTGTTGGTTGGTTAAAACATACTACTCGAATCTAAGTATTTTGAAAGCAAACTGTTAGTGCAAATATTACGATATTTAATCTACACAGTCTCGTTTGTTTTGTTGATGACAAACACGTAACTTGTAATACATAACGTAAAATGTACAAGTTACTCGTAATCGTATTTTGTCTCAACATACATCAACATCTCTCCATGTCTCGACTCCTCGTATGTTGCAACACAGGTTCTTACATGTTTGTTATGTTGCATTATGATCAAACCTCTTTTCACATTTTGCATTCACAAGTATTTTTATACAAATAAACCGGTTTTAAACAAAATGTTTTACAATCAACTTAGGCTAAGGTTTTATTAATGACAAAACATAACAAACCATTTTTCTCAAACCTCTTATTATCTCAAAACATGATTTCTTTACTATCTCCCAACTTTGTAGAAAAGCACATGCAACCTGAAAAAGTGTACAAATCTTTTTAAACCCTAACTTTACACAAAATCATCTTACACTTATTAATTTAATTACTTCATTTAGTATATAATCAAATGCAGCAAATCCAAGGAAAATCTCACAAGATTACACAAGATATCTCAAGATTTTGCAAATCAAAATCCGGATTTAGTTACTGTATTCCGGTGCCCTTAGTTTTGCAAGCCGGTGCTCTCTGTCAACAGCACCGGCAGAAC